>VDFB02262795.1:0-69326 GCA_007258455.2 Sequoia sempervirens
TTATTTATGCAAGGCACCTGTTTCCCATGTTTTCACCAAGGTACTTGCTCAAAGTGCCACCGAAGTGGTTTTCACTAGAGGATGATTTTTCTCTTTACTATTTTTTGATCCTTTTTCTAACTTTTTTGGATTTTTTTCTTTTTTTATATTTTTGTTGTCACCAAGATGCCTGTTTTCTAGGCTTTCACCGAAGTAACCATTTTTTCAGGACTTTTTCTAAATTTTTTTTTGGATTTTTTGGTTCTATACCTTGAAATATTTAGGCATAAAACTTTTTGAGATGAGAGCTATTCATGGGATCTTGTAGAGGTTCCCCTTTGGGTGTTGATAACTGATATTCCCTTGATTTGTAACTTGTTGTTATGACGAACGGTCCCAACCAATTGGGTTCAAACTTGCCTTTGCTACTTGGGTTTGGGACATTCTTTTGATTTTCTTTTAAAACCAGTTCTCTAACATGGAACGTCCTACTTCTAATTTTCTTATTGTAGCTCCTTTTAAGCCTATTTTGATTGACTTGCAAATGGTTCAAAGCATCTATGCATCGCTCATCTAGTAGCTCCAACTCGTTCAATCTTGACACTCAGTAGTCTTCATCAGTGATGAGGTTTTGTAGTGATATCCTGGGCGATGGGAGCTCGATCTCAATGGGGAGTACAACTTTTGATCCATAGACCAAGGAGAACAGGGTGGCACCAGTGGGTGTGCGGATGCTAGTTCGATAAGCCCAGAGGGTGGGATTAAGCTGTAGGTGCTAGTCACATCCTATGTCATTGACTATTTTCTTGAGGATTTTCAAAATGGTTTTGTTTGTAGCTTCCGCTTAGCCATTGCCTTGGGGATACTATGGGGTAGAGAAGTGATGTTGTATTTTGAATTTCTCACACAAGTCATAAATATCCTAATTTTTTGAATGGTGTCCCATTATCTAAGATAATGGCTTGTGGGACACCGTATCAAAAAATGAGGTATTTCAAGATAAACTTTGAGATCTTCTTCCCAGTTATGTACGTCATGGGTATGGTTTCCACCCACTTAGTAAAGTACTCAGTTGCGGTTATGATGAATTTGTGGCTGTTAGATGAGGTGGATGTGATTTTCCCAATGAGATCAAGTCCCCACTGTGAAAAGGGACATGGTGTGACAATAGGATGAAGCTCTTGAGCTAGAGCATGGATGAGGTCCCCATGTTGCTGACATTGTAGAAACTTTCTGGCATGATCATGTGCTTCTCTTTCCATTATGGGCCAATAATACCCCATCCTCAGTAGTTTCTTAGCTATGGTCATTCCACTCGAGTGTGAACCACATATACCATTATGTACTTCAGTCAGCATTTAATGCCTTCACAACATTTAGGCAGTGTAGTAGGGTTCCTTCTACGCTCCTATGATATAGTGTATCTCTTAGGATGCCAAATTTGGATGCCTTTTCATTTTAGGTTGGATGGTAAGTCGGCCGATATGACTCCTATTCAAAGGTATGTGTAAATGTCATGGTACCAAGGATCAGTAGCACCAATGATTTTGCACATGAATTATGATTCTTCTACCTCGAATGTGGGCACAAGAAGCTACTCTATCCAGAATTCATATTTTGGAACATTGTTGGGGATATCCAGTAGGGACCCAATTGTTTCCATGGCATCGACTGCTCTATTGTTGGCTCTAGGTATCTGTTCAAATGTAATTTCAATGAAGGATTCCTTTAGAGTCTCCACCAATTTCTTGTATGGAGTGAGCTTTTTGTCTACGGTCTGGTATTCATCGTTCACTTGATTTATGATCAATTGGGAGTCTTCATATACTTTCAAAGCTATGATGTTCCACTGCACTACTATTCTGAGACCTATGGTCAAAACCTCGTATTCTGCAATGTTATAAGTGCAAGGAAATGCCAGTTTGTAAGACCTTGGTATGCAATCCCCTTGTGGAGTGATGAAGAAAACACCAGCTCTTGATCCATGTGCGTGTATGAGCCATCAAAGTATAGTTTCTAGTGGTTAGCTATATTGAGGTTGAAAATAGATTCATCTAGAAACTCTGAGACAAGAGGATTCTTAGAATAGATATGTGCTTCTGCCAATTGGTCTGTGATGACTTTTCCTTTGATTGTTTTCCTCTCCACATATTCAATGTCGTATTTTGAAAATATCATTACCCATTTTTCCGTTCTTCCCGTGAGCATTGCCTTTGATAGTAAATATTTGAGGGGTTTGATTTTGGTGATGAGCTTTATCTTATGTGCCAACATGTAATGTCTAATTTTTTTGTGATGCAAACACTACTGCTAGGCATGCCTTCACAATGAGTGAATAGTTTAGTTCATGCCTGACCATTGTTCTGTTGATATAGTAGATAGCCCTTTCCATTCCATTTTTGTCATGCTGAGCTAAGAGAGCTCCAAGGGCCACTATTGTTGTTGAGATGTATAGAATCAATGGATTTCTTGGGATGGGTGGTTTCAGTAATTATTCCTTGATTTTGTTAAATGCCTCTTCGCACTTGGTATCCCATTTGTATGCTACTCCCTTATGGAGTAGGTCAGAGTATGGGTTATGTTTGTTCGCTAGTTGTGCTATGAATCTTCAAATGGATTGGAGCTTGCCTTGTAGACCTCTCAGTTGCTTTAATGTTTTCAGTGCCTCCATCTCAAGGATTGCTTTTACTTTTGTTGGATCCACCTCAATACCCCTCATGGAAACTATATATCCAAGCAATTTACCTGATTGTATGCCGAAGATGAACTTCTTTGGGTTTAGTCTGACTTTGTACTCCTCCAGTCTGTGAAAGATGGCACTTAGGGTTGCTATGTGATCTTTTCTCTTTCTTGACTTAGCTAGAATTTTGTCGACATAGTCTTCAACCATCTTATGGATCATGTTGTGGAATATCAATGTCATAGCCCTTTGGTATGTTGCTCGTGCATTCTTTAAGACAAATGGCATCATATTCCAACAATATGTCCCCCATGGACAAGTGAAGGCTGTCTTATGTTGATCTTCTTTCCCTATCATGATTTGATTGTATCCTGAAAAATCCATCCATTAATGATAGCATCTCATGTCCTATTGTCATATCTACTATCATGTCAATATTTGGAAGCGAGAAGTCATCTTTCAGACATGCTTTGTTCAAATCTTTGAAGTCTGTGTATATTCTAATGTTTCCATCAGGTTTTGAAATAGGTACCAATCTTGATACCCATTCGAGATAGTCTATCAGTCAGATGAATCCTACATCTAATAGCTTTTTTAACTCCATTTTGACTAGCAAGGCAATTTGAGGGTGCATTTTTCGAAGCTTTTGTCTAACAGGTTTTTTCTTCTAGATACATTTCTAAGTGGTGAACCATGGTCTTTGGATCAAGTCCTGGCATTTCAGCATAACTCCATGTGAATTTTATTTGTCTTTCCCTTAGAAATTCTACTAGGAGCTCTCGCTCTTCTGATAGTAGTGATTCCGCATAGAATGTGATATGCGGGGTCTCCTCTGTTCCTAGGTTGACATGATTGCATTTTTTTGCTAGGACTACTGACTTTTCCTGATGAATAGCTCTTAAAGGAAGATTGAATCCCCCATCCTTAGGCACCTCAGAGAGGTTTTCACCATTGGATGCATCCTTTCTTTTTAATTTTTTCTTTTTAAAGAGTGCCATAGTGTGGTTTTCACTCAAGGACTTGTATATTATTCTTAATTTCTCACTTTTGTGAGTGAAGGATTCAATCGTTTCCCCATAATAGGCATGTGTGTCCAACTCCATTATAAACCTTGCTTTGTGATCTTCATCCAAAATGTTATCCCATAGTCCCATGAATTCTAAGAGTGCCTCATCATTTTTGAATGTATCAAGAACTAGTGGTCCTTGTTGGTCATAGTCAATGAGTTGGGGATATACTATGCAGATCTCATGATTTTTAAGGTGACCTAGTTCAAAATATAGGGTGCTAATCATGCAAAGAGTGGTATCCTCAAAAATCCTAGGTAAGTTAGTTAGGTAATCCTCATCATTGCTACTACTATAGACGTCGATTATATCAAATGTAAAGTTATCTATGACTACCTGTAGACACTGGTAAGCGTAATTATGTTGTAGTTGGTTGAGGAGGATTGTTAATCATTCTAACCGAAGGACTTTGGCCACATATGGCTATACTCAAAGGGGTACATCCAAGGCCAAGATTTGTTATTGGTCGCGTCTCTGGCATGATAGGTATTATGAGCCCATTGTCATTTTGTGCAAGTCTTTGGTTTCTGTTGTAGCCCATTGCAAGCATCATTTGCAAACCCTTGCTTTTGTCATCCATTGGTAGTTTAGGTGTTGTTCTTTCATCTTGATACAACATGTGAGATGGATCTACGTCGATAACTTCTCTTCCAAGATCTCCCCATCTTGTAAAGGTGGGATAGTTTTTAGGAGACATTTGGGATGTGCAAGCTTCATTTGTTTGTGGACATCCCCATGATCTAGCAGATTGTGGTAACTCTCATACCACACAAGCATTATTAGGAAGCTCGTAGTTTCCACACCCGTTATCTTGGATGATAAGCTTGATGTCAGAGATGGTGGGGATGGTGGGAATGGCGGGTGTCTCTGTCACAAAAGTGGATGCAAGAGTGGTGGGATTGATGTATGGTGTGGATGGGCCCTCATCATTTTTTGGTACTTGGGGGATTTTGTAATACTTTTCTTCAATATTTTTGTAGAATGAGAAAGGTTTGGGATCTCCATGAATGGTGACCTCTTGTCCCTTATGTGTGAATTTCATGCACTGATGGAAAGTAGACACTACTACCTTCATTGTATGGATCCATGGACATCTCAAAACAATGTTATATGGTAAGTCAAGGTCCAGGACTTAACAAGTGGTTTCCATGAGAGTCAGCCCTACTTGAATGGGGAGTTTGATCATGCCTTGGGACACTCTTTCTTGATCGTCATATGCTCTTATTGTAATACCCTTTGCTTTGACAATAGAATCTTCAAGGATTTTCAATTTTTTTACGAGGTTGAGAGAACAAATGTTCAAACCCGCACCTCCATCCACCAAGACCCTTTTGACTTTGCTCTTGTTTGCTATGACTTCTAGGTGAAGCACACAGTTGTGAGATGGCTGAGTGGGGAAATCCTAGTTAGAGAATGTGAGAATGTTAGGCATAATGATGTTTCTGACCATAGCTTGGAATTTCTCCGCATCAAGATCTGTGGGGATAGTGGATGAGTCCAATGCTTCTTCAAGGATTTTCCTATGGGAAGATGAGATTTTTAGCAACTCTATGATGGAGATTTGTGTTGGCGTTCTCTTGAGTTGATCTAGGATATTGTAGCCATTCGGAACTGATCTAGATGTGGGGACTTTGTTTGGCTAGGATGATCTTGTGATGGTGAATTTTTTGCCTCTTGTGGTGACTCCACAATCGGCATCGGCGCCTTTGATGGTGATGACTATGTAGTATTCATCTAGGGAGGCAACAACAATTTTGTACAAATTATTCATGTTTGTGTGGGTGCCTTTCCCTTTATCATTGTTATTTCCTTTGTTACCATGATTCGGCATTGGATTCGTATATATCTTAAGATCCTGATTTCTTGTAGGCTATTCCACATTTATTATTCTTTTATTGATGAGATATTGAACGATGTTTTTCAATCTCATGCAACTGTTTGTGGTATGGCCTTTGATTTTGTAGAATTCACAAAGTTGATTCTTGTTATACCAAGGAGGTTTGACATCTAGTTCTTGGTAATTCTCAAATGTAGGATCCTTGATGAGTTTTTCGTCTATCAACTTCTTCATTATGTCATCAAGTGGTTCCCCCAAAGTGGTGTATTTTCGCTTAGGATAACTCTTGCGTTGGGGTGGTCCTCTTTGATCATTGAGATTATTAATTGTTGGATTGTTGTTTGGATGTTGTGTTATGTGATGATTGTTTTGGTGTTGTGTTTTGATTATTGGTGCAGGTATATGTTGGAAAGGAGCACTAATGACCACCTTGGCATCAACGACACCATCATTAGTAACATTTTTATTCCTTTCCCATGTGCGAGGTTTATCATTGTAATTGGATGGTGGTAAATTGTTTTGTTGTTCGAGGTATGATGTTGATTTTGTGATTTGAGTCATAAGGGCTCTTTCGATGTTGAGAACCTTGGGGATCAACTGATCATATGTGGTGATGCCTTGAACCTTGAGATGAAATGCTAAGTGGCCTTCAAGGTTGGCTATGATGGTGCAAATTTTTTTTTCTTCTCACATGTTCCACTTGCTTTGATTGGCCTTGGATTGCTATCATTGTAGGAATGAAGTGAAAGATTCACCCTTTCCTTGTTTTAGAGCTGAGAGTTCTTCTAGACTAACATCTATTGCAATGTTGCATGCGTAGTTCTTAATGAATTTGTCTATAGTTTCTTAAAATTTTATAATGCCTAAAGGTAAGCGAGAGAACCATTCGATAGCATGGCCTTCCAAACTCCTAGGGAATAGCCACATCAAATAAGTATTATCCTATGTGACTTCAATGTAATGAACTTGGAATTCCATAATGTGATCTTTAGGGTTTCTCATCCCTTGATATTTGTAAAATTTAGGGATTTCAAATCCCTTGGGGAATGGTTTCATTACTATGCTCTTGTTGAATGGATATAGACACAAGTTGCTTGGTGTCTTTGTTGCTCATCCTGATTAAAGATCAAGCACTTGTTGTGAGAGCAACCTGATTTGTGTCGTCACATCATTTTGCAGATCAAGGGATGGGATGAAAGTGTTTTGGGCTGTTTCAATCATGGGTTGGATGGGTGGGTTGGTTGGTGTGTTGTTCGATGTTATCTATATGTATTTATGAGTGAGGTAGGCTTCCACCTGATTTTGTATGAACAATGATTGTTGTTGATCTTTTTGTTGTTGCACTAAGATTTTTGTTTGTTGTTGTGCTTGTTGTTGTACTTTTTGTTGTTCCAACAATGCTTGTTGTTGGGCTACCAATTTTGCTACTTCTTGTTGCTCTTGATATTGCTTTATGGCTTGCTAATATGCTTGCAATTGTGTTGCTTCTCTTTGTGCCAAGAGTTGCGCTTGATATTGAGCTTGCGCTTGAGCTTGTGTTTGAGCAATCTTATGTGCTTGCAATGCTTGAGTGGCTTGTTGTTTTTGTTGTTGCAATAAAGCTTGGGCTTGTGCGGCTTGTTGCATTTGCAGTGTGGTTTGGGCTGCTTGGGTGGCTTGTGCAGCTTGAGCAGCTTGTTGAAGAGCTAGGTACATGGCTTTTTGTTTTTGCACTTGTTGAAATCCCCTTTGAAAAGTAGCTTGCAATGTTAATTTGTATTGGCTTGATGTGGTGGAAGTTGGTGGTGGTGGGGGTGGTGGTGGATTTGGAATGACATTTGATGATGTCATGTTGGTATTTTGTGTGGTGGATGGTGTTGTTGATGTGGTGGTTTGAGTGATAACCAATGTTGTTGATGTGATTGGCCCTTGAGAGACCATGCTTTGTGATGTTATGGCGGTGTTTTATGATGTTGCGATTGTTTGTGTATTTTTCATCTGTTGTTGTGATTTTGACGACAAGTTTTGAGCATTGGACATAATGTTTTGGTTGATATTTGGGATTTTTTTTTATTGATACTTGGTAAGGGGGGAAGCCCTAAGCCAAGGAGTGGTGTGGATGATGATGGCAAAAGCAGAAGTGGTGGAAATGTAAGGGGGATGAGTCCTTGCAAGAATTTTGTGGTGTCAAAAGTGCCCCCTGGTACGAACATGTCTCCTTCCTCTTCTAAATTTGTGAGAGGAGTTTGAGGTGTTGTGTGGAAAAATGATGATGATGGATCATGATGGAAAGTGAGAGGAACATTCTTATGTAATGGGTTTTTCGGTATGTTTTGTTCCAAGGTGGTGTTTGCATCCAAGTGTTGATTATTAACATGGGGGTGTGCTTGAATAGCATTGAGAAATGAATTTCCCCTATTAACATTAGGTTGGGTTGGAGCAAACGATGTCGTGATCTGTGAAATGTTTTGCGTGATGTTTTGGGATGGTGGTGTAGATGCGATGGGAATGGTGGATGAGATTTGAGGAAATGATGTCTCCACTATGTTACTCATGTCAAAATCGGAAGCCAATTTGGCCCCTTGTTTTGCTAGTTCAAGCATGTATAATGAAGGGTTAAGCTTCATCATGATATTGACGATCTTATGGTTTTTTGTATTTTGAAGCATTTTAGTTATTTCTTTGTGAGTCATTCCAAAGGTAAGATCCTCTCATTGGTTTTCCTCTTGTGGGTTTTGTGATGATGTTGGAAGGTTAACTGTGAGAGTTCTAGACCCAATGGGATTCATTTCATGAGTGGTTTGAATTAAATCACTTGAAGTGGGTGTTACTTTGTTGGCTTCCATGCTCTTCTTGTATTGAGATTTGGTTTGAACCATAAAACAAGGATCAATTTTTTTTAAGAATAGAAGATGAATCTCTTGATTTCTTTGGATTGATCTTTATTTTATGCCCCAGAGTGAAAAAAAATAGGATATCTTGCAGATCAAAAGATGATATGATGATTATGCAAGGGATGGATGATGTGGATGTTATGATCCTTTGGTAAATCTTGAAGGAGATACTAGGCTTTTTTGGGACTTTCAGATATGTTTTGGATTTTGATTTGGATTTTGAACAAATAGACCCTAATATGTTTGGATGTTTACCTAAGGATGAATTTTCTTAAATGATGATAATTTGAATATGTGTGGGGAGAAGCATTCATCTACCCATGCACCTATTCAAACAAGATGATAGTTTCACTAAGTATACGAAGAAAGATTCATCTACATATACTAAGCTAAACAAGATGTTTTTCATAACTTTGACTGAGCATACACAAAAGGATGCATCTACACATACCTAGCCAAAGGTTATTTTGATAATTTTTTCAAGGATTTAGTCTCAAGGGTTTTGATGATTTTGATTTTTCCAAAAATCCTAGCATTAAGGATGATTTCAATATTTACCAAAAGGTGATTTGTGAGATGATGTTTGTTTTGATGTTTTGAAGGATGGATGAAAAATATTTTGATTTTCTTTGATCCTAAGATGAACCTAAAAAGACACTTTGTTTGCCTATACCTAGGTATTAAAGAACAAGCTTTTCTCTAAACAAGATGTTCAAACTCTCTGAAAATATTTGGATTTTGGTAGTAATAGAATGAATACAAACCGAGATTGTTCCTTGAAGCATTTTTGTAAAATTTGAAAAGCAATCTTTTTCTAACTTCGTATAACATAGAGAGATGTTCTTGATGGGATTTCAGACTAAGGGCTTTCACCTTTGGTTTCTTGATCTTGATTGTGTGTGAAATCATTGGAGACATGTGTGTGGGGTCCAATTGTCTTTAATTTTTACTTAATGGATTATTTTTACCACAAACACTTCTTGATTAGCTTTCAAACTAAATGTCCAATGTCTTAACTTTGTCTCATTTCACAAAGTATAGTATGAGAAACTTTGATGAATTTAAGGAAAGGGTTACCTATTGTTTAACTTTAGTGGGAAAATTGAGATGTAAATTCAAGTGCTTAGAAACCTCTAAGGATGTAATCCCAAGGGCAAGCAATAACATGAGAATTTGGTCAATGGTATTTTCCTCCTAAGGGTTTGAAATTTTGAGGATCATGTTGAATGTTTGTTTGCAAATGTTTTTGAACAAGCAAAGCATTTTTTAACCAAGAACAAGTACAACCATATGGATGTGTAAGACAATATTTATTGAATCCCCACTTTGACAAGTCTAGCTATGCTTATCTTTAGTGAATGGTTAGATTCTTGAACCCACTCGCTCCCCTCCACGACACTCACTTATATGGGCCAGGCAAGCATCAATACCCATGAAACTCCCATGACATGTTTTCCATTTCTACTAAAGACTGTAAAAGTGTGGGGCGGCTTCAAAATGACCATTCTTGCACCAACAAATAGATTAAGGATTTTGGAAAATTATAGCACATGGGTTTTAATAAGGACTTTCTGTTCGTGGAGATTGACCCATACAGCAAGAGTCCCCTTTCAAATCCATCAAGTGTCAGAATCAACTGTGTGATATTGGCAGTTCTTCCAATATCCACATTTATATCCCAATTGGAAATACTCTTGGCTTTAGAGTGTTACCAGTTGATTCATTCCCTTGGGTGAATAGTTTTTTCCCAAGGCAGGCCCTCTAGTATATACAAAAGTGAGTAAAGACAAAATCTATAATTCAATCAATCTTTGATGGCAACAAAGAGAGAGAATATACACAATAATTCTCCCACTCACAAGATCTTGTTCAATTTTAAACCCAAATCGAAGTGTGGAGGTGATTGCTTTATCTCACCCTAAAGTCATGAAAAAGGCCTTTTGATTCTCAAGATCGCTATAAAGCATGAGAGAAGCACATACGTCCTTTTTCAATGCCTTTAGTTTAAGTAAGTTTTCACGAAAAACAAAGTTGCACTTGTTCTTTTTAAATCCACAAAGAAAAATGTGAGTTCTTTTTAAACACCAAAAGATGAGTGAGAGATACTTTGTTCAATTTTAAATCCAAGAAACAAAATCTAGTAAGTTATGATCCTAAAGTTTGTTTTAACCTTTTGAAGAAGAAATTGAAATATTCTTTTTAAAACCAAATGAAAATTAGTGTCCTAAGAACAAAAAAATAACGATTTCTTGGAGAAGTGTTTAAAAAAAACACTTAAAGTGTTTAAAAACACTTTTCTCTTTCAATATTTCATCTTCATGCTTCATTGTTCTTCGTTATCCTTCTTCATTTTCATTGTTCTCCTTGTACCTCCATTTCCATTTTTCTTTTCTTCACACCTTCTTTGTTCTCCTTTTTCACTTTCCTATTAATCAAAAAGGCAAGCATGTAAGGATTGAAATATTAAATTAAGTTCATTTTAATCCTTGATTTCAAAAGAAAAATTTCAAATAATAGAGACTTAATGATTTTAGATCAATAAACGAAAAAGATCAATATAATCCAATATTACACTTAATCATTGATAAAAGAATGATCTCAAATAATAAAGACTCAAAAAAAGTTTTTAACAAGAGTCCCTTATGTTTTAAAGAAAACATTAGTTAAAACAAGATTTTGTATAAAAAGCTTCTTTAAAGATTAAATCAATGGGACCTCCTCCATATATCTTTATTTCCATTTGATAAAACTAGATATCAAGTTTAATCATCAAAGTTGCCAATATCAACTATTGTAAAGCAACTTGGACATAATTTATTGCAGCATATCCAAATCATGCAAAAATACTTAAATTTATAGAAATCAAACTTTGAGTTTACCAACCATATTTCATTCAATACCTTAAGTGTTCTCAAAAGAAAATTTCAAATCATTAAAGCATTAGCAAAATAAATGTGGCTTCTCTTTCAAAGCAACTCAATAAGACTTTAACTCCACCAATACTTCATTATTAATTTCAAAGTAACAAGTTTCTAGGTAGGTTGGCCTTTATAATTTGTGGACTAATAAAAAAGAGTGACTCAAAGATTTGCTATTTTCACACACATCAAGATTAGTAGGGTAAGTATACTCTTGGTTAATTTTACTTTAATATCACAATCACAAGAGCAAAGAGGCCGACATCTAGCTATAATCTCTTGACATTGTGGTGATGAAAAGTATGAAAACAATCTACCATAGCTTTAATGGCAATATGCAGGCTTCCCACCTATCTATTTCATTAGATCGATCATAATCAATGATTTGATTCAATACCTTTCACTTTTACGCTACAAAACCATAGCTTGACAATATCAGTAGATAGTGATTTAGCTACACATGAGCTTCCATAGCTAACAAGTTAAATTGATGAAAATCACCAGTTTGGCAGTAAGTCTTAAATGCTTATGATAAATGGGGTTAGTGTCTTTAAAATAAAATAGCGTTGGGACAAGCTGAGAAGAATTCTTTCTCTCTCTTTAGAAAGGGAGGTATGGAACAACTCACTACTAATCAGTATATGAGAGCACGTCTATGAGTTCTTCTACCACCATGAAAAAAGACACTAGTGCCAACATTGATTATTGCATGCATTAAATAAAGAGTTTTCTACATAAATGCAAAACTGTAGGTACTTTCACATATAACATAGAGCTGACAAGTAGGGTGTGGGAAAGAACCATCAAATAGTTTATTATAGAGCGGCTGATAAATATCTATTTTTTGGCTGATAAGAACCATCCTAAAATGTTTGAAAAAGCGATGTCATTTCCTAAAAAGGAGAAATTGTAGAAGTTGTGCAAAATAGACATTATCTATGCACTTGAAGGACACATTTTCTAGCATAATGCATTCCAAAGAATGGCATACATAATTATTCAAGTACCTATCAGTTCATCTCAACATTTATCTGTCACACAATTCATTACTACCCAAATACTACCAATTTAAATAAGAAAATATATCATCATATTGATACACATCATAGGAGATAATGATGAGAGAATCAGATCGTATCTGTGTTGATGGTAGTATTTAATGACAAGCGTTGAAAAATTGAACACTTACAATTTTCTTTGGTAAACAAAACTATAGTCCAGTAAAGATATTGCATAAGGAAAGAAGTAGATGAGAGAGATTTCCATTCTTTCATATTTGTACGCTTATTGATCTTTCACTTCAATTTTATCATATGCAACACCTCAAACAAGGCGCTTAAACAAATGCATGCATAGATACTTATTTGATACTATCAACATGACATCAAATAAATACTGAACAAACTGAATGGAAAATTAGATGGAGTCTTAACGAAAGATAAGACCAGATATTTAATCACGAATCAATGAGATCAATGTTTTAACAAGGATCAACAAATGGTGAAAATATTTAATCCAACAAAAAAGCAGGTGTTTGGACAAGAAAAGGGAATAGTGCCCTATCTATTGGTGGATGCAGATTATAAACAAGCTAATGAGACTAAGTCTTAACACTTACAGCAAAATGACTTACATTGAATGTTGGAGAAACTGAATCATTTGTGAAACGAATTTCTCAATGGCGTGTCTATCCCTCTAAAAGGCATGAAATAGTTCACTAATGGAATAAAGTAAAGAATGTGACCAGTATACTAAATAAAGAATACAACCAGCAGAAAAATAAAGTTTGGAAAAGGAATTTGTGTGGAAAAGAACAAAATCACTATATAGCCCTCCTTCTAGTGCCACATGTGAGCACCTATTAAAATCTGCAAACACTAGAACCTCGAGCATGGGTTAGAATCTTACAAATTCATCAAAATACTCCGATGAAATAATGTAAAATGCTTCCTAACATGATAACAAAACAAACTAAATTGAAAGCATGAGAGATACATAATGCACACCTATTCCATAGTGGATTGGTGTCACTTTGTTGTAAGAAGTGACCCTTTCCAAACCCTTGAAAATCTCAAATGCTTCAAATGCAATGGTGGTGGAGTAAGAAGATAAAAATTAGTTCTCAATCTAAGAGAGTAACTTTGCATAAAATTTGTAGACGATTTGATGAAGATTAAGCCCTCTATTTATAGATTTATTTTGATGAAAGAATGGCCAAATGGATGAATGTGGGACTAAATATAAACCAATGAAGAGAGGCCACGTGTCAACTTGCCATAGGTTGAGGGATGTGCAAGTTTTGGCCAATGTGCCCAAGAGAGGGAGTTTCAAATTCAAATTTGTGAAATAAATGTTGAGAGGGGGACATGAAAATGAGAAGTTAATGCAATGTTGGAAGGGACAAGTCAAATTGTCATCATTTTCAAACTTGAGGGAATATTCTATTTTTTATGCCAAGTTGAAAGAAAATAAGGATTTTAATAAATCAATAAATTGATTTATTTGTGCAAGTGGGAATATCTAGAGGATGGGATGGGTGGTTAGGCTAATTAGGATTAGATTAGCTTAATGATGATTAGGTGAGTTTGACTTATTTGATTTAAATATTTGGATTTATTTAAATCAAGGAGGGATGGAATATGCATTTGGATTTTAATTAAATAAAGTTTGGTTTATTTATTTAAAAGGTTTATGATAAATTTTATTTAATTTTAAACTAATGACCTTAGGAGATTGAAATTAATGAGTTTACCTGATGAATGGATGAAGGTGAACTTGATTAATTTGATGAGTGGACGAATGTGAAACCTTTTTTACTTGATGAATGGACCTAATTGAATGCATAATGCTAATTTTGCATGTCTACAAGAAGGATCTCCCTTCCCTCCATATTTCTCAAATCTAGGCATCTCTA
Source organism: Sequoia sempervirens (assembly GCA_007258455.2). Lineage (NCBI taxonomy): Eukaryota > Viridiplantae > Streptophyta > Pinopsida > Cupressales > Cupressaceae > Sequoia > Sequoia sempervirens. The sequence goes on from VDFB02262795.1 coordinate 14,269, forward strand.
TTCCTTATGGCATTGGCGTTTGTAATATTTCCAAAGATAGTGGGATGCTACAAACATAATAGTTGGGTGGTCCATTCTGGTTTTGGTTTATGGTGGATATTGTTTTTGCATGGAGGAGATGGTTTGGAAAAGTTGTGTTATGAGAGGGTTAGTGTAAGTTGTATGGGGTGGAAGGGAAAGTAGTGATGGAGTGTATGTAGTGGTAGGGAAAGTGAATTGAATGCTTAGATATGGTATTGTGGAAGAGGATAGAACATGTGATGCCACATAAGAATTAGGAATGCTAGTAGGAATAATTGAGGAAGGAATCACATTGCTAACCTGTTGCATTGTTGTTGTGACTTGAGGAGTGGTATAGGTAGGTATAGATGCTACTGTTGAAGGAGGAGGAGTGTGAGGTCCTCCTTGACTAACCACAGTGTTTGTTGGCTGACATGTAGTAGAGGTGGAAGGAACCTATTTTTCGTATATCTCAACAATTTGTTTCATAATGTCTAGGCCTTTGCCACATTCAAGCATGCGATGGATGTTCTCTATGGCAAGAATCACATTGGTTGAAATGTTTTCAAGACACACTTGATGTTGGAGATGTGTTAAGTCTTCATGAATGTTAATGATTTTTTCTTGTAGAATGTGATCATTTTGTGTGTCAATTTGCATGTTATTGGAAGGAAAAGAGTTGCTAAAGGAAGGATTCATGCCTAGTGTACTACTTGCAATACTAGGAGTGGAAGCTTTAGATAACCTAAGATCCACAATGAGTGTATTATCATGGGATAACATGAGTCTTGAACTTCTTCGCACTAAGGTATTAGCAATAGGAAACCAAACAGTCATACAAAGGTTACTAAATGTGGGTGAATGTAAATGCAATGTAAACTAAGAGCAATAAAATATTGATAACTACAATTTAGGAAACTATAATAGAGATGTAATAATTAATAATAGAAATGTAGAAAATGCTCTGAGAATGATAGAAATTATTGTGTAGAATGTGTAGGAGGATTAAGTCTCCCAGTGTGACAAATTAGTCCCAGTAGTGAATTTTTTGAGATTTTTTTTAAAAAAAAAAAATAGATTTTAGGTTTTTTAGGTTTTCAGATGCAGATACAGTGTGAATATGCAAAATTTTTGGAAGTTTTTGTGAAATTTAATGCAAAAATGTAAGCTATATGAGCTTTTCACTAATGCAATTTTTAAAACTCTAGGATGCAAAACAATGCAAAGCCTAATGTAATATTAATTGAAGCTATTCCTAGGATGTAAATACACTTGAAATAGGAAGTAAAATGTTCTAAAGGAAAGTTCACCAAAATGTCGATGAAGATTTTGGCTCCCTAATGTTTTCTTGCACTTCCCTTTTTGATAGGTTTTTGATTCTGAAACTACAGAAATCGGGCTGAAAAAGGTCTCCAAGCTTCAATTACGGCTTTGTTGACTTGAATGAATTTGGTGAGTTGACAACACCTTTTTGACACTTTCCTCTTTTGACAACTTTGTGTACAAGACCTATGAAACACACATGCAAAGAGGGTGAAAAGGGTTAGGGGTTAGAGAATAGGGGTTTTCCTTAGTCAAACCCCTATTTGGCAATCAAACCCTTGAAAGTAAAATTAAATAAAGAGAGAATGATGAATGAACATGTAATGCTATAACCAACCAAACCCTTGATGTAGAAATATGAATATATGCAAGTAGATGTTTTTGGAAAAATGAAGAAGAATAATTATCTTTATAGTTTTGTGTTGTCACTGAAATCACCATGTTGTGGTTACAAGCCTAAGTCATTGTTTGATCTAGTATTTTGGTCTGATATTTGAACTAGTATTCAAGCTAGACTATTCAGTATTCTAGTCCACAATCCTCCACAATTGATAGTTATTGCTTGCGATTTTAGGAAATGGTTTATGGTTGTTCATAATTTTGTGTGCTTTGGTGCTCATACAGTGTATTGGCATTATTTTGTTGATTACTTTTTGTAATGAATTCTATTTATGGCTAACTTCTTAGATTAGTTGTGATATGGTGAGTTAATTTTGTTATGTAGATATATTTGTGACCTATCTTAGGTATATGTTGACATGATGAAGCTTATTAAGTGTTTTAATTTCTATTTGGAATATTTTGGTGAATACTTGAAGTCGACTAGTTGGTATTTTTGGTAAGCAAGGAGTTGCATCTAATTAAGCTGACCTAATTAATGCTTACAAATAGACCAAGTATATATATATGTTGAAAAGTTTTCATGAAAAGAGGCGTGTCTGTGTGGTGTGTCTAAGTAAATTAATAATTGAAGAAGAGAAAAAATGATGAAGTGTGTCAAGTCAATCTATTGAGCATCACCGAAACTGCATCAACACTTGTTAGGTGCACTATTTTCAGTTTTTTTTTTGTTGTCAAGCCCAATTTCTCTTTGTGAATATTTTTGTAGGCAGTGAAACTTCCATGTAACCAGTGAGATTTTGTATCTAGATAATAAGCCCTTTTAGGGTAGTGATCCCTTGATAGTGAGCCTTATATATTCAATTCTAAAACTACTTTATATTGTGAGTTAATCATCACCATGGTTTTTCCCTCATTGGGCTTTCCACATAAAAATTTGGTTTTCATTGTGTTGATTTACTTTCTATTGTTTGTGTTTCATGCTCATACTTAATAAAAAAAATAGTGTGTTTATGGAATTGTTAAGTGTGGAAGTTTTAAGTTTGAATTTTGTGACAACTGATTCATCCCCCCTCTCATTTGTCCTACACCTTTTAAAAATTTGTATCAGATCTTGGTTCCTTTGGAAAGTCTAATAGCTTGAAGAAGATCTTGAAGATGGGAGAAATGAATGATAAATGAGAGCTTTGAATTGCTCTTGAAGATCTTGAGAAAGTGGAAAGAGAAAATAGGGATCTAAAAGAGAATCTTGATGAAGCAAATGAATGCGTTTAGAAGCTGAAAGAAGAATTAAAGAAATTCAAGGAAAGATACAAAGAAGTGAGTGAATACTTAAAAAAAGAGATAATTAGACTGAAAGTGACTGTAGAAGAAAAGAAAAGAATTGAAGAATGTATGAATAAAATGGTGCAGAAAAAATATGATGAATGCTCTAAACTTGAAAAGGAAAAACTTTATGAGAATAACTTCAGATCTAACTCTGATAAGCTTGGAGAACTACTTGCTAGAAAAAAACCAAGTAAAGACAAATCTGGCTTGGGAAATGATGCAGGTGAAAGTTCTAAGGATAACCAAATGAATTAGGACAAAGGGAAGTAGAAAGGAAGGTTTGCAAGGAGACCACCTGTGAGACAACCTAATGCATAAAGGTATACCTCTTTCAATGGTATTTTTTTTTCTTGTAATAAGTATGGTCACAAGTCAACAAAATGCAAGAGCTAGAAGAACCAATTTTTTGGTCCCTTCATCGAACAATGTTTTGGATGTAAGAAGGTTGGACATAAAGCTACTAAATCTTAGGTGAGAATGATCAGTTGAGTAATGATGAACAAATTTCATGGAGGTAGAATGAATCAATCTTTTAATGGCTATTTCTTTACCTATAACAAATTTGGACATAGGGAAAATTAATGTAGATTGAGAAGCAATGAAGGTCAGACTAATCAAAAAAAATTTGTCTGCTTTAATTGAAATAAACTAGGACATATCTCAAAGGTTTCAAAAAGTAAGAAAGGAAAAAAGTCAACTCCAGTAGAGAAGAATGAATGATCCAGTAAAGAAGATTGAAAAAGAAGAGATGAAGCAAGAGATGAATAAGATATGGAAGAAGAAAGAAGAAGAAACTAAAACTATTGATGTGTTTGTGCCCTCATTCAGTATAGATGATTTATTCATAAATTAGACCTAGCATGGTCTTAGAGAGAATTATAAAAAAAAATATAAAAACCCCTAGATAAATGGTGTGTCAAAGGTCAGCACAAGGATGGAATGTGAAGAATGAGTATTCAAGGTTTTGGAAAAGGAACTAGAAGAAAACATGTTGACATGATAATTTATGGATCGAATTAGGGTTTTCTATATTGAGAAGAATGTTTTTTAGCAGTTTTTGATGTTTGTCGCATTTAATGCATTTTAGGGAAAATTGATGGGGTATAAGGTAAAGTATTTTGAATCAGTTGTGTATTTGAAGGATTGGAAAAGTACCTTGAAGAAATCTTGGAGCAGTTTGAAACAATTTTGAAGGGAATTCAAAGAAATTGTTGGGTAATCAGGAATTGTCATTCTGTTTATGAAGGAAAGGGAGAAGAAGTTTCAATTGAATATTAATGAGTTAAGCATGGAAATGGATAAAGGATCAAGTGGAAGAATTCCACTAGGATTTAAAGGAGTTGAATTAGAAGAATTTGATCATAGGAAGATGAAAGAAATGGAACTAGGGCTAAAGGAAAATGAATTACAAAACATAAAAACCCTAAGTATGGATTTGTGGGAAGAATTTATGTGGGTTTCTGATAAAGAGTTTATTTTGTTCTTGTTGAATCATTTCAAGATCAAAACCATTGTAATGGACAAAAGTGATCAAAGCAATTACTGGCTTATATAGTATTGGGGATCTTTTTGGAAAGAAAACCATGAAATACAAAGATGTAGAGGAACTTATTAGCATTAATATAGACCCTCGAGCTCTATTGATAAACATTCTTGTAGATTTGGTTGTAAGGTATGTTGCATTTAGTGTTTCTTACAAAATCTATTTTAGAAATCATGAAGGATTGACTTCAACTATTGTTGTTTACATTGCACATATGATGGTTAAGGAAAACAGATAGTTTGATTTGTGTAGCCTATAACTTGACAATTTCAGAAGTAGGGTTGAAGCAATTGACTCTGAAGTGAACAACATTGGAAAGATCTTTGGTATCTTTGAAGAAAAATAAGGGAAACAAAGGCTAGGATTTTGTGAACTAAAATTTGTGCTAATTGTTGTGTAGAGACAAAGAGATGATGTGGTAAAAAATATTTGGCTCCTTAAGGAGATTGTTGAGGTCCAATTATACCATCTTTTTGGAATATTTACTGATGCAAAAGATTGTGAAAGATGGTACTCATATTGGTCATCTTCCTTTACTTTGTTGGACCTAATGGAAAGTATCTGCTCAAGAATGGATTCAACTACATTCAACTGGGATAAGTTATCTCTAGTTATCCAAGAAAGATACAAGAAGGTATTTGAGGTGAAGAGTGTTATTTTTACATTCAACTGGAAGAAGTTATATCCAGTTATCAAAGAAAGATACAAGAAGGTATTTGAGGTGAAGAGTTTCATTTTTATTTGAGGTTAAGAGTATTATTTTTACTTGAAGAGTATCTTTTAATTGAAAGATGGTACTCATATTGGTCATCTTCCTTTACTCAGTTGGCCCTATTGGAAAGCATTTGCTTAAGAATGGATTCAACTACATTCAACGGGAAGAATTTATATACAGTTATCAAAGAAAGATACAAGAAGGTATTTGAGGTGAAGAGTGTCATTTTTATTTGAGGGGAAGAAGGTTGAACTTCTACTATTTCATTTATTTTGGCAAGAAGAAAGGAAAGAGAAAAAGGGATCTGAATAAGATGAAGAAAAATTGAATTGTTTTTGAATTATTGAATGCTTGAAAGTTTTGGATGGTTGGGATCTTTTGGAAGAATTAGAACCTTTTTACAATTTTTATTTCACCATATTTACATGTTTTTGGTCACCCTTTGCCATTGATGTCAAAGAGGGAGAGATTTGGAAAGTTGAAAACTTTGGAGGAGAGTTTTTTTTTTTAACATTTTTGGCACATGTTGCCATTAAACAAGACATGGAAAAAGTGTCAAAGTTATTGGAAGATGATTGGGTTCTTTAGAATTCATTCCAAAATTTATGGGAGAATGAAAAAATACAACAAAAGAAACTGAAAAACAAAAGCAACCAATGGTAATGTCAATGTAGAATTCAAAAGAAAACTCACAAGCATCTACATCATCTACTCTAAAAAAAGACACAAGCTATACAACAAACTTTGACAAGATAGACTATCAACAACCACCAAACCTAAGAGAAATGGAGAAACTTTATGGAAGAGGTTATGAGCTTATGAAACAACATGGTTATGGTGGAAAAGGATGTGGAAGGAAAGAACAAGGAATTTGTGTTCCTATAGAACATAACACACAAGAAACAAAATTTGGTTTGGGATATTTTCCTTCTAAGATAACACAAGCAATGAAAAGACCCTCATTAAACATCAACATATGATTTTTATGTTAGTTATATATATATATATAACATAAAAATCACATGTATATTAAATTGAAATTGAAATACCAAATGAAATAGCACGCAACACACAATATATAAGCCACAGTACTTACTACTGTGGGGGGTACGCAGCCCCCATAGGTTGTGACCAGCAGCCTTGGCTATCATGTACAACCTTGGCTACTGTGCGCAACCCATGGCAGCTGTGTACAGCCGACCACAAGGGCCATGGGGGTATGGCGTCGGCTGACCCCCACCCCCCCCCCATAATTTTTATTTTATTTTATTTTATATTTATATTTTATTTATTTTTATTTTAAAACAATTTCATTTTCAGACAAAAAAAAAGTATGGATTTCAAAAATCCAATTTATTTTGATAACATATTTTATTTTGTATACAATTTCAAAATCTAAAAAAATATTTTTTTTTTATAAAAAGAGCAGTAAGTGTATATATATATATAGATATCCATACATATACATCAAGAGATTCAAAATGATCAATATTAAACAAATAGATTTTTCAATAGACCCAATATAAATCTGAGCATGTAAATTCAACCCATGATAAAATGATCTTCACTTCCAAAGCAATATTTTCCTGACTCAATTTTATTGAAGAAATCGAAAGGTTTAACTATAATTTTCAAACAGATAAATTCAAAGATTTAACAACACAAATTTTTGATCAGAGAAAGCCTCTTTCAAAATGTAGAGTATTTAACTTTAAAACATGGTAGGAAATATTTTTTTTACGGAAATAAAAAGTAGAAAAACAATAAGTTTAAGGGAACTTGGAGTCTTGCATAAAATGTAGAATCCCCTCTATAGCTTTTTCTCAATTTCTTCCCTTCAGCTCTCTTCTCAATCAGTCTTTTCTTCAAAACAATTCTTTTCTTATAGAACAACTTTCACCAAGAAGCACAAAATGAAAACCTATATCTTTTCTTTTCTCTATCAGACCAAAAACTAGAAAAAACCCTTGTGTGACTAAAAAAATCTTTTCCGAGTAAAAATAAATAATAATCAATAAAACTCACATCTTTTTTCCTCAAAAATCCTCTTCAATCATAGGTTTGTTTCCTGCTTTTTAAAAGCACACACTTATCTCACAATTTTAATTAAAAATTAATTATATTCTCTTCTCTATAGATTTTTCTAATTTAATATTAGGAAAAAGATAATATATAATTATCATCATCATTTCTAACTTAAATTAATGTCTTACACTTTTAATTTATTAACTAACATTTAAATTTACAATATATTTTAAATTCAACATTTAACTAACTTATAATTAATTAAAGCAACAAGAAAACATTAATTAATCTTATAAAATAAGATTAATTAAATTACCACTAACCATAATTAAAATAATTAATCAACAATCAAACTACACAAAGACAAGGACAAAACCTCAATCATGACACAACAAACTCACAATGGGATGACAAACTTGGGACGGAGACACTTCCTAATCAGCTCCCTTCTTCAACATTGTACCGATTGGGTTAATTTAATGCTCACCCTGTCTTGTTGAAACAGGTGGAATCGAGACTTAATTCCTGCAATTCCTGCATACCAATAAATTTCAAGTAACATATGTATATAATCAAAGAATCATATCATGAGAAGGAATTGCAGCGTAGTAGGCCACTCATAAAAGAGTGGTGCTACCTTGTCCTCACACCAAAGCTATACTAACAAATACAACATTAGATGTAAAGTAACATTGCTAACTAACTAATCACATCATAAACTAATTACTAAACCACTGCATCACAATGTATTATTGAAACCAAATTAAACAATAAGTAATAACAATCACAGTCTCAAAGTATCAATCAAAACCACATAAGTATCAAGTCCAAACAACATGAGGGGTATTACAGATACAATTAACATACCAATGGATATCACTAGCAAGGAGAAAGTGATTAAGATAGGAAAGTTCCTTAACAAAGATGAATAGGAAGACCATGTAATTTTACTTCATGAATTTCCAAAAAAAATTGCTTGGACTTATGTGGACATGCTAGGAATTGATGCTAGGATAGTGACACACAACATAGTCCTTGGAAAAAATGCTAAACTAGTTAGAAAAAAGATACAAAAGATGAATCCTAAGATAGCCTTAAAGACAACATACCAACTTTGAAGGTGAAGAAAGTCCTTACCAATACACTAAGGGCCTTCTTGAAAAATGCAAGTGTACTCCTCCAAGGAATGAAAGGAGAAAAGAAAGAACGCATTCATCAAGGCCATTATGCAAAGATCAAGAATAGACAATGCTTTGAAGCTCGCCTGTGAATAACAAAAATACTTAGTCTAAAGCCATAAAATCTACCAATAAGTTCTGCTTCCAAACCAAGCAAATTTATATCAATCCACATATCAAGAATAGTGAGAGGAGCAAGAGGAGCACTAGCAACTCTGATCACATCCTAGCTAGAAGAGGCCTTAGAAGAAACCCCACCAAAAACAAAGCTTCCACATGGAGGAGGATACTCAGGCTCCACAAAATGGGGAATCCACTCAAAAAAATCCCATTGCAACCCACAATAGGGAGAACCAAGGGTTGAGCCACCCTAAAGAGAGAGAGAATACTCAAACACTTCAATCAAAAAATTTGTGGTAGGGGAAGGAAGAAAAAGTAGTTCAAGAAAATCTAGAGGGAGAGGCAGGGGTCTTGGGAGGGGTAGTGGAAATCCCCTCTTAAGAGAAAATCCATTGAAAACTAGCTTGAAAAAACCCTTGCCAACTCATCCCCTATGGAGAAGGAACAAATCCTCCTTATGATCCAACATATTATTGTTCCCCACAAAAAAGAGGGGATCAACACGTAGCTTCGCTACTAATTGGGCCTCCAAGAGAATGTCAAGGGGGAGCTCATCATCATATTTATGTACTCAAAAATCTTGAAAGAACCCTTAAACACAAAATTCAGATCATTGATAGAAATAGAGCTTCCACCAACAAATCCAAGAGATTCAACTAGAGAAACCAAATCTATAGAAATGTTGCCATCCTCACCCTCTTCTTCAACAAATAAACCATCACCATCACCATCATATGCACTACCTTTTTCATTGCTATAATCTAAAGCCATTGCTACAAGGGACTTCTTTGTCAGAGCTAGGGTTTGGGGGCTCCTCATTGCTACCAAGTTCAATTAGGATGAGGGTATGTGCAAGATCATGATGGGCCAAAAAGTGGCAATATGATGGGTCTGTGGTTAACAACTTTTTTTTCCCAAAATTAATGAAATGAAAAGGGTTTTGAAAGGAGATTCTTAGCTTTCCACTAATATAAATTATTCTTTACTTTGAATTTAATAAATAATTATTATTCATTTTCTATTTGAATTATGACTAAAGTTTTAATTGATAGGCTGATTGAAAAATATCTATAGATTTCAAATGGTGTCATATTTTTTTGAATCTAAAACATGCGTCACATTCTATGCTTCACATACTATAGGATTAAAAAAAATGAATTTCATGAACTTTTAACCAAGTTAAGGTGGTCATACATACGAGTTTTTATATTTTTTAGAAGTTGTAATAAAAAATTCATAATTAACTATTTACTTGGAAAAGATTATAAAAAAATATGCATCAAATCTAGACATGAGTCCTCTACTTATATCTAAAATCTTATAAAAAATAATTATCATTTTATTGTAGTTAGGGTGGTTAGACATACACCTACTTCTTATTTTTTCCTTGAAATTTAAGTACTACTATATTGAAATTTCAAATTTTCACCAAATAGATATATTTAAAAAAAAAACACTAATAGTTAAGAAACTACATTCAATTTTCTACAAATTATATTCTTACATGTTTTTGAAATGATATAGATAATTTATTCAAATTTTTACGTCAATTTTCCTAACTTTGATTTTTCTGAATTTTTTGCCACTTAAGGGCCTATTTCTTCCATGATGATCCTACACATGCCCATGAGCATAGTTGATTTGTTTGTAAATTAATTGATATCACCCTATGAAGTTTATTACTTTTTAATATTTTAATTGTTTTCACCTCACTAAATTAGTTAATGTAATTTCAAGACCAATATTTGCTTGAGAGTGTTGGATGAATGCATCAACAAGTTTTTTGAATGAATGTATTGAGTTATTTAGAAATGAGAAAAACCATTCCAAGGCCATGTCTTTCTATGACCTAGGAAATAGTTTAGCTAGGAGCTTATCCTCAAAGATGAAATCACTACACAATACCATATAAGCTGATATATGACTATTAGGATCTCGTTTACCATTGTACTTGTCAAATCTAGGCATCTCAATATTTTATGGCATGGGTGTTTTAAATTTTTCAAGTGATACTGGGCTCCTTTTGACATATTGTGATGATTTTCGATTTTTATTTTGTTTTAATGTTGATAATTTTTTTTGGAATGATGTTACATTTTGCAATAGCTGATTTATGATAGAATCATTGCTTGAAATGTTTTGAGAATGTGGTGAATATGGTGGGATTGTGTAATTTCTTGGTGGACTAGTATGTTGCAAGTTTATAAGAAGGGATGAATATTGAGGTCTCACATGTGATGTCATGAAACTACAAGGGTTTCCACTTGAAATCCCTAAGGTTAGAATTATGCCATGTGTTTGTTGTATCATTGAAACTATAGTTGGAAATGTGTATGTGGGGATAGAGGAAATAGTTTTAGGGAGGGAGATTTGACTTCTTCCTTGGATTTAAGTGTACCCAAAAGCTTGAGTACAACTAGCCATCATAGGAATATTGACATCCATAATGTGAGCCAGGCTATGCAAAATCTCTAATCGTTGGGCATCATCGATCAATTTCCTTATGAACTATTAGACCAGCTGAAGATTCAATACTCAAATAGCCTTGCAATCCCTCTAAGTCTTTCTCTAATTATTTTAGTTTGTCTTCAAGAACATGGGTGAAAAAAATCTTAACATTAATAAGGGTGCTTTTTTGTGAAGTTATCATTAGTACACTCATAATAAGGATTGATTCCAAGATGGACATGGTATTGGTAATACCTTAAGTGAAAGAGTTGCAAGGCTTATGATCCACAATCGATGTAACAATAGCATGAGATTCTATAAATATACAATTACATCTCAATGAATTATTGGAAATAGTCCACACTAACTTGTTAAGGTTATCTGAGTTTAAAAAATATAGGTGTACCCACTATGATCACTAAATTACAAAACAAACATAGAAAAACACTCAAGAAAAAATTAGACAACAAAAGAAGACAGTAAACACAAAAACATGGGTCTAAGAGAAATCTGAGCTAAAAATAGCTATACTAAGTTGCCTAGACTAACTATGTCAACTATACATTTCCATAAATTTCAAAGTTTTCTTGTTTGTTATACTACTTAAGGATCTTCTAGATATATGCACAAACAAGTCTAAAAGTGAATATTTTTCTAAAATTTGCTCCATTTTATGACTATGTAATCACAATGCAAGTGTGCGACAATTTGTAATATTTTCAAGCAATGAATAACAAATGTAAATATAATTTCTAGGTCTAGAATGAAATAATCCACTGACCCTAATATGCCAAAATCTTAAAATGATAATTTTGATACAATTTTGAAACAAAACAATTTTTTTTTTTCACTTTTTGAGCTATATGAAAGATGCCTGAATGAATGTAATGAATACTTTCAAATTTAAGTGACCTAATGTAGATTTCTAAATTCAATTTGAATGTAAATCAGACTTAAGATGACTGAAATTAACCTTATTGCAACCTATAATGCAATATTACATGCAAATTTTTTAACTTTTATGTCTTTTATGATGAAAAAATAAATGCCTAAATGAACAATGTAAAATAATTCAATACTAAACCTAGATCAAGGATAATTTAACTCAAATTTCAAAAGGTATATAATTTTAATATGTCAGGTTCACCAAAATGAAACATAGGAAAAAGGAAACCTTTGGGATTGCACTCTAGGGTTTGACACCATTTCCAAATATTTCATATATGGGTTTGGGGTAGTGGGGGTTTGATGGATTTGGACAAGGTATAAGACTAACTTACAACCTAAAAGGTGAGTCAACTTTCATTTTCCTAGAAATGTAGAATTAATTTAGGGATGAAATGCAATGCTATGACTAGGCTAATGATGCAAATTTTAGTTTTGATACAAATACAGTAAGTATAAAATATCAAAGAAAAAATTAGACTATTGAAATAGATAGAACAAGATAATGCACACATATGATATTAATTTGAGCCTCACATTGGATGACTAAGTCACCTTTAGCGATAGTGTCTTTGTTAAACAACTTCTGATTTGTTTTTGTAGTCCTTAGGAGTTATATCAAAGCTTTTTTTCCCTTCTTGTCACATTTTCAAACAATTCTATTATTGATTTTTTGTTTGTTGTCAAGGTGTAGGGTTCGAATGTAGTAATGAATAATTGACCTTCAAACTTCCCCACTTTTTCTTCAAATTTGAAACTTGCACATGAAAACAAAGAGAGAGGGTTCATCCATTTAGGGGCTTGCCTTAGTCAAACCTCATGTTAGTTTTACCACTTCCACAAACACAATGTCAATGATATAAGAATGATAAATCAACAATGATCTATAATTCACCACTCCAAAAATGGCTTACTTGAAGGACTAAAGTCGTACAATTTTCCTCATGGCTTGATTGTTGTCGGATTGATTGATTGTTAGCTTGATTTTCTTGGAGACCTTTAAGGGCTAGTCTTTAGAAACAATATGATAACATGAACATGAACAAACTCACATACACTATGACATGATGCTTGGATCTTGAATTTCTGCAATAAATCTCTAAAATGCTACTCTTGACTTGCTTGATAATGCTCTTGATCATCAATTTGGCCAATAATTTCTAGATGTCCTTCAAATGATATAATAACTAGGTATTTATATGCAATTATTCAAATTTATCAAAATTTAAATCTAGACAACCGACTTTGGACATTTGAAATTTAAATGATAAAATTTCCACTAACATATTTAAATTTGGAGCCAGAATAGGGGGACTAGGTTTCCTAGGACAAAATATGAAATAAATGCATTTTTTTTGTACATATAATTTGACAATAAATATTAAAATGCACTACAAAATCCATAATTTAATAAATTAGGTGTTCAATTACGTCCATGTAGTTAAGGGGGAGAAAACCATTGTGTGAAATTGTTATAGGTGACAATTTACGCTACAGAAAATTTTTATGTACTCTAATTTGATATTCCATAGTATAGAAACGAACAAATCATGAGAACTTCATTTGAGGTTTGTACAAACAAAGGTGTACAAGTGAAAAATAGAGTTCATATGAAAAATATAAATTTAGACAAGAAGAGATTACCATAGAAGCTTAAAAAGTAAACCTAGGAGCTAAATATTCAATAAAACACAAACACAACACTAGCTAATGGTGGAAGAATTGAAAATATGTCAAAATTCACAACAAGAAGACTGTGTGCCCACATTCAAATCTAGAGCTAGTTGATTCAAATTTTCATGCCAATGGTTGACCCTTCATTCCAAAAATAATTAAAGACATTTCACACTCCACAAGTAGGCTTATATTTCTAGAATGACGATCACACAAATTTCCTATATAAATTAAATGGAATACAGATCCTCTAACTTGAGGACTATTATTCAAACTGCCATTCTTGGTTTATACCTCATTAAATAGTCAAGAAAAACCCTCATCTAGTTAGGATTAACAGAAAATGAATGTCAATAGTCTCTTATTGAATTTCATTCTCCATCAATGCCAAAAAATTGGCCACTTATTCCATCAAACTTGATGTTCAAATATATCTTGGCATTCCATATAAATATTAAAATTTGACCTATGGAGTGGAGATTTGATGTGCATGGGAACTAGTGGTGGGATATGTGCCTAGAATTAGGGATAATATAATTACCCAGGTTGATTTATAGAACTTTGCATAATGCCCTCAATCCAATTCCCTAGAAGTTCCTCACAAAAAGAATCATTCAATTATTCTATGGTAGTAGTTGTTGCTACCATCATAGTCAAAGCTATCATAATCCTCCATTCAAATAGGATCCTTCATGGTAGCATGATATAATGTTTTCCATGTATGCTGAATGAGTTAAGCAGTTAACATATTATTTGTTAAAACTCTCTCAAGGAATGAATATCATCATAAAATAGCATCAATTCCCATCCTTTAGCAAGCTTGTGAGGAAGAATCTTGCTTTTTTGTTTGAGAGAAGTCCCATTTTGGGGAGGAAGCATTACATTCCATTGAGTGTGGCATCCCATCATGTGGATCTATCAAGAATTTTGGCACACATAATTGTTACAAATTATTTTGTAAGATTTCTCAAACACATGAGAGAGCTATCAATCTCAAAGACCTAGTAAATTGTGTGTAGGTTGGACATAGCCTATGATAACAACATTCTAAATTTATACATATTATTTGTCAAAATTATCTCAAGGCTCAACAACAAGGTGCTACAATACTAGACTAGAAGCAAAACAAGGATTCAAAAGTGGCACAGACGCAATTTGATATAGTGAACAAAGGCATCAATTTACTTGAAGTGCATTGCTTAGAGAAAGCACTCAGCTTGACTACAGAAATATAGGGGGACAACTATAGCCTCACTTAGTAGCTAATTTGAAAAGCTACACTTTTAATAATAGATAGTGTTGAAGTTATAATAATCTAGATCAAGAGTATATTCTATTTTAATATTTTTCATGACTATGATCTTATAATCTTTGTAAATTATTTATCTTTTAATTTTCTTATGCTTATTTAAAAAGGGTGGCGGCCAGAGGTAGGGGAGAATTAAAGAAAATAAAATAGAAACAACAAAAGAACAACCCAGATTTGTATATATATTCAACCCAGAAAAATTAAACACCAGCTGTAGTGGCATACACAATTGAAAAATATTTTTCCACTCTCAACCAAATATATTCATTCTTCTTCTATTTTATTCTTCTTCTATATAAAAAATATTACACCAAAAATATTCATAAAATGTCTCTGGGTAGAATACTCAAGAAGAATGTACATCTACAACTTGTACATTAATTACAATTAATTTCACCATAAGAGCCAACTAAGAGAAATTAAAACAAGTCTTATGGAGAAAGCTTTTCCAGCAAGCAAAAGGGTAAAATAATAAATGTCATTAATTACACCTTTATGATAACTTAATATTCACCTTAAGTGAAACAACCCATTTTCAACAAAAATAAATGACATAAGCAACTTGCATTCACGTCAAGGGAAAAATCATATTAAATAGACTTTCAAATATTAAAATCCTGTGAGAAAAAGCCGCCACATATAATTGTCAACACACTGTCATCACTACTAGGAGAATAAACCTATACATCCATACAATAATGAAGAAAAGATTGTGGTGCTATTGGAAAGAAGAGAAGGCTCTTCAGGAGCTGCCAGGAGCAAAGATGGCACCATCAGGAGAAATCAGTAGTTGTAATTACCCAACAGGAGAAGATAGATTTCTAACACTCTCCCTTAATTACAACTACTGGGGGTGAGAAAAACTGCATCAAACTTCAACTGAGTATATTTGCATGATCAAGCATTCCTAAATAACTTCACAAAAACTGAAATGTGTCCTTCACCAAAGGTTTGGTAAAAATATCTACAAACTAATCTTAAGACTTACAAAATTCTAAGAAAATCTCCTTATTGTTAACAAGCTCTTCGATGAAATGATACCTAGTATTGATATGCTTAGTTCTCTTATGAAAAACATGATTTTAAGACAGAGCAATTGTGGAATTATCATCATAAAATATTGTAGTGGCTTCCTTTTGATCTTTCACTAAATATTTCAACATCCTACACATCCACATAGCTTGACACACTACACTAGTAGCTTCCACGTATTTAGCTTCAGGTGATGATAAAGTCACAATAGGCTATTTTTGTGATGCCAATGAAATAACACCTATACCAAGATGAAAAATGTAGCCAAATATTCTTTTCCCGTCATCTATACTTCCCCCACAATCACTGTTTGTATAACCAACAAGCTTGAAATAATCTAAAGTAAAATATAATATACCAAAGTCTTTTGTACCACTCACATACCTCAATATTCTTTCACCTTCCTACCAATGAGACTCTTTTGGTGACTCCATAAATCTTGAAATTAGACTTATACCATACATAATATCAAGCCTTGTGGCCATCAAACACATAATACTTCCTACCATCCTTTTGAACAATGTAGAATCTAGACATGATCCATCATCCTCTTTGCTTAACTTCAAACCCATCATGATTGGTGTTGGGGATGCCTTGCATTTCACCATATTCAATCTCTTCAAAATTTCACTTGCATATTTGGATTGAGAAATAAATAAACCAGCATTATATTGATGGACTTCAATGCCCAAAAAATACTTCATAAGTCCCAAGTCAGTCATTTCAAATTCACTTTTCATTGTTGTTTTGAAAACATCTATGCTGAGATCATCTACATACAAGCACACAATTAAAATGTTACCTTTCTCATTTACTTTAATGTACAAAGTTGGCTTATAGTTGCTTCTTTGGAATCCATCTTGAATAAGATAAGAATCAATACGGCTGTACCAAGCTCTAGGAGCTTGCTTTAATCTATAAAGTTCTTTTCTTCAGCCTATAAACTTCATTTTCATGACCTAATATCTCATAGCCTTTTGGCTATTTCGCATACACTTCTTCATCTAGATATCCATTTAAAAATGTTGATTTCACATCCATTTGGCACACAACCCACTTATTGTGAGCAAAAATACCCAATACTATTCTAATTGTGTCCATCCATGCAACAGGAGAAAATGATTCTTTGAAATCTATTCCAGGTTGTTGACTAAAACCCCTTGCAATTAGCCTTGCTTTATGTTTTTGCACTCTTCCATTAGCATCTTGAGATTATAAATCCATTTCACACTTATTGCATCTTTTCCTTCAGGTAGATCAACCAACTCCCATGTTTTTTTCTTTTCAGCGGGCTCAATCTCTTCATCCATGGCTTGTGCCCATTTATCATTACCAATAGCTTCTTCAAATGTCAATGGATCATCAACATGAGAAAATAAGGCAAAAACTGAAAATGAATTTTTTGTATCATTATACAACTCACTCAAACTCCTTGTTTTTCTTGGTAGCATACTTGCTAGTGTTGGCTCTGAAAGATGTAGAAGTATTTGGAGTACTAGATGGAGTTGCTCCAAGGATACCAGCTAATGTAGGTACTAATGTAATTGACTGTGGAGTCTGTTGTACTTATGGTGTAGACAAATTTTTTTGAAGATCTTCTTGGAGTGAATGAAGGTGTTTCTTGAACTATTGAATGTGGTGCTATCCCAAGAGTGGTAGGTGCTAATGTTGAAATTGTACTTGTTTTTGGAATCACTTCATCTGCCATATCATCATGAGGAACAACAATTGCAATATTTACACTCTTTTCTATACTTCCATCCCACACTTTATTTTCCACAAATCAAACATCACAACTGATTATAACCTTCCTAGTGATAGGATTAAACAACTTGTATGCCTTTGCCTCTTTAGAATAGCCAAAAAAATATACATTTTTGTCCTTTATTATCTAACTTCTTCCTCAGCTCATTATGAATATGTTCATAAGCAATACTACCAAATACCTTAAGATGCAAAACACTATGCTTCATACCTGTCCAAGCTTCTTGAGGTATCTTGTTTTTCACACTTTTTGTTGGGCACCTATTCATGATATAAACAGGTGTTGCCACTGTCTCAACCCAATATTCATTAGGTAGATGTTTGGTTGTCAACATACTACGAGTCATCTCCATAATGGTTTTGTTCTTCCTTTCTGCCACACCATTTTGTTGAGGTGTATAATTGGTTGTAAATTGCTTGTGTATTCCATGCGATTCACAAAAATTCATGAAATCATTAGATACATATTCTCCACCTCTATTTGTCCTTAAGACCTTGATATAATAGCCACTTTTCTTCTCCACGAGTGCCTTGAACTACTGAAAATAAGAAAATGCATTAGATTTGTGTTTTAGAAAATAGACCCAAGTTTTTTGTGTGAAATCATCAATAAAGGTAAAAAAATAAGTGTAGCCTCCTATGGATGGTGTTTGCAGTTGTCCACAAATATTTGAATGTACAATCTCAAGTGGTGCTCTTTCTCTATGTGATTTTCCTATCGAAAAAGACTCTCTATGTTGTTTTCCCAAGATGCAACCTTCACAAATTCTTTTTGGATTTTCAATTAGTGGCAAGCCTTTCACCATTTTCTTTATATGTAATAGCTTCAACCCTCCAAAATTCAAATGTCCAAATCTAAAATGACATAACCAAGAATCATCTAAAACAACTAATTGAAATGTTACTTCACCTTTTGTGTCTGTATTTTCTTCCTTAAATGTTGCTCCATAATTTATATTATTTATCTCATGAACAAATTTGGCTATTGTCCCCTTCATAACCCATCTTATTCTCAAAGGAAACATGTAGTTGCTAGTCATTTGAACTTTAGCAATAACCAGATTGCCTAGGAATCTATCCAAAATCACACACTCATTATTTTTCAAATACACTCTAAATCCCTTTTGTACCAGTTGACCAATGCTCATTAAATTACGCTTTAGGCTAGCAACATAGTATACATTAGGCATGTTTTTATGCTCCCCCTCTTTGGTTAGAATATCAACTATTCCTTTTCCTAAAACTATGACCTTGTTGTCATTGCCAAGTGTGACTTTAGTTTGAATGGATTTATCTAAACTAGAAAACAAATCTGCATTACCAATCATGTTATTACTACACCTAGAATCTAAGTACCATATGCCACTTGGGCTTTCTTGGACTACATTACATTCAATACAAGAGTTAGTAAGTATTGCTTCAACAATTTTAGTGTATGCAATGAAAATAGTACTTCTTTGAGTGCTATTACTTGACTGATTTTGACCTTGTTTGTGTTGATCATACTATTTTTCCTTACATTCATTAGCATAATGTCCAAACTTCTTATAATAATGACATTGAACTTGTGATTTATCAACTCTTTGCCCACTTGGGTGATTAAAATTCTAATTTTGACCTCTAACATTTTGACTTTGACCTCTACCAGCACTATTTGTAAAACTATTATTATGTCCACCTCTAGGTGAATTTCTCCCTCTACCTCTAGGATTGAATCTTTGTTGTCCTCTTCCATGAGTTATAGACAATTGAGATGAAAAATAATTTTCCAATGACATATTTGGCCTATTTAGTCTAGATTCATGATTAATAAGGGAAGCATGAAGCTCATCAACACTAAACTAACTCAAATCTTTAGTTTCCTCCAAAGTCACAACAAGATTATCAAATTTAGTAGGGATACTTCTAAGAACTTTCTCAACAATTTTCCTATCCTCTATGAATTCTCCATGTGATTTAATTTGATTAGTTAAACCAACAACATGAGTAAAGAAGGAGTCTACTAACTCTGTGTTTTTCATTGATTAATTTTCAAACTCTCTTCTAAGAAGTTGTAACTTTGCAGCCTTTACTTTGTACATACCTTGGTAAGCAATTTGAACTGTATCACATGCCTCCTTGGCTTCCTTTGTTGCTGCTACTCTTGGGAGTATGGTCTCATGAATTTCTTGGTGGATATAGAATAATGCTTTTCCATCCTTCTTCCTCTGTTCTTCCAAGGCATCTTTCTCAGGTTGTGTGAGTACATTATATGTTGCTTGGTCTGTTGGCTCCACATAACCATTCTCAACAATTTCCCAAACATCTTGAGACCAAAATAGGACTTTCATAGTTAAAGACCAATACTTATAATTCATTCCTGTAAAAATAGGGGTTTACAAACTAGACAAGGATGCACCAGAAGTGGAGGCCATGACTTCAAACAGAATAGAAAAACAATGGTTTCTTTGGCTTTGATACTAGATAAGGGCCAGAGGCAGGGGAGAATAAAGAAACTAAAAGAAAAACAAGATAAGAACAACCCAGATTTGCATATAGTTTTAACCCAGAAAAATTAAACACCAGCTACAACTGCATAGAAAATTGAAAAATATTTTTCTACTCTCAACCAAATATATTCATTCTTCTTCTATATCAAAAATATTACACCAAAAATATTCATAAAAAGCTTTTGGGCAGAATACTCAAGAAGAATGTATAGCTATAGCTTGTACATTAATTACAATTAATTTCACCATAAGAGCCAGCGAAGAGACATTAAAACAAGTCTTACAGAGAAAGCTTTTCTAGCAAGCAAAAGAGTAAAATAATAAATGCCATTAATTACACCTTCATGATAACTTCATATTCACCTTAAGTGAAATAGCCCTTTTTCAACAAAAATAAATGACACAAGCAACTTGCATTCATGTCAACGGAAAAATCATATTAAATAGACTTTCAAATATTAAAAGCCCATGAAAAAAAGCCACCACAAATAATTGTCAACCTACTATTGTCACTGCTAGGAGAATAAACCCATACATCCGTACAATAATGAAGAAAATATTGTGGTACTACTAGAAAGAAGAGAAGCCTCTTCAGGAGTCATTAGGAGCAAAGATGGGACTATCAAGAGCAATCAATAGTTGTTAATTTTACCTGACAGGAGAAGATAGATTTCTAACAATATGCTCCTAGAATTAGGGATGATATAATTACCTAGGTTGATTTATAGAAGTTTGCATAATGCCATCAATCGAATTCCCTAGAAGTTCCTCACAAAAACTATCATTCAATTATTCTATAGTAGTAGTTGTTGCTACCATGATAGTCAAAGCTTTGATAATCCTCCATTCAAATAGGATCCTTCATGGTAGCATGATAGTATGTGTGCCATGTATGTTGAGTGAGTTAAGAAGTTAACATATTTTTTGTTTAACAAGGAATGAATATAATAATAAAATAGCATCAGTGCCTATCCATTAGCAAGCTTGTGAGGAAGAATCTTGCTTGGTTGTTTGAGAGAGGTCCCATTATGGGGAGGAAGCATTACATGCCATTGAGTGTGGAATCCCATCATGTGGATCTACTAAGAATTTTGGCACATAGAATTGTTACAAATTATTTTGTAAGATTTCTCAAATGCATGAGAGAGCTGTCAATCTCAAAGAGCTATAAATTGTGTGTAGGCTGGGCATAGCCTATGATAACAACATTATAAATTTATACATATTATTTGTCAAAATTGTCTCAAGGCTCAATAGCAAGGTGCTACAATACTAGACTAGAAGCAAAACAAGGAGTCAAAAGTAGCACAGACGCAATTTGATGCAGTCAAAAAATGAATCGATTTACTTGAAGTGCATTGCTTAGAGAAAGCACTCAACTTGACTGCAGCAATATAGAGGCACAACTATAGCCTCACTTAGTAGCTGATTTAAAATGTTGCACTTTTAATAATATATAGTTTTGAAGTTACAAAAATCTAGATCAAAGGTATATTTTGTTTTAATATTTTTCATGACTATGATTTTATAATCTTTGTAAATTATTTATCTTTTAAGTTTCTTATGTTTATTTAAAAAGGGTGGCTATTTTGTAACTTTTTATTAGTAATATATTTTTGATTAAAAATTGGCCACACTCATAATTATGATAATTCTATGAAATTTATAAATAAACAATTAATATTTATTGTGTTAGGATGAAATTGATTTATAAACTTCAGTTAGTATGTTTGATTCTTTATTAAATACAATATTTAAAATGTTGCTTGGAGAATTGAAGGTTATCTTTAATTGTCGTTAATAAGTTAACTTTATATTTGCAATGAACTGCTTTTAGTTTCAATGTCTTTCTAAGGTCTCCTCCAAGTTCAATAAAGGCTTCATGTCTAATTATATTTCTTATTATCCTTAACATTCAAATGGTATTTCTTAACCATTGTCAAAAATTGGATAGTCTCCCTAGAAAATTTTCTTGCCCTTATTGAATTGATACACCACTCCACGTGAGGGTGCCTTATAGGAGATCGTGGAAAAGTTGTATAAGTATGCTTCATGTGAGTAATCTTCTCTTTGATTATATTCAACAACAAATGATTCTCTTAAGACCTCCTATCCTTAGTCATGTGTGTTTTCCCTTCTCAATGTTCACTAAATGGAGAAATAAAGCTTCTCTTTACCAACAACTTGAGTTGACTTTGTTTTCCCCTCTATGTACCTACCAATCTCCATGGTTCCATTCACCCATTTCATGGGAGTTATTTCCACCATTATTTTTTGTAGACATGCGTACCAAGGCACTCCCTACTAAATCTACGAAAAATCCACTTTCAGTTATATAGGGTCATCCAATTATCCAACATCTAGAGGAGAGCCAAGTAAAGGGAGTGAGAACCTTCCAACAACTCATACCCCATAGATCTCTAGGTAATGTATATAAGTCTCTCCTCAAGCTATGCTCAATGATACTCTCCTTTAAGTGGGCATAAACGAAACCATTGCCTACCTCTCCCCTCATCTACCTTAGCTCTTCTATTTTTAGAATGAACTAAATGATATCTGCACTAAAATATTTGTATTTTGCACAAACTTCTAACCATTAGCTATTGATAATGTAAAAAATAAAGTGAATAGTGACCTGGAGCATCATGATAAAAGGTAAACTATTCAGATTGGATGCCCATTCATTATAATTAGTAAAATAGTGCAACAACATATGTTGTAACCCCGTCATATACATGAGTTGATACATGACTTCCTACCATATGCAAACTCCTTGCCAAATAAAAACACACATGTCGTATACATGAATTAATTGAAAACAATCTTCACATAATTGTAAGTTTTTTTCAATAAATTCCAAAAAGGCACTGCATGCAACTCCTATTGCAAAGGCTTCCCCAGCTTCCTGTGAAATCTTCTCCAGGCATAGCTCTCGTGGGTACTCAACCCTACTGCTCATCATGAAACGCTACGCTATCCTACTTTGCAACAAAAAAATTCAAACGATTAGATAAAAAGGCAAACCCCTGCTATAAAAAAGCAGAATTGAGCCCACAATAATTAACTTGCTGGAAAGGCATAGCAAAAACAGAGAAAAAACAGCAATAATGAATTTTTATTCAACTTCTTTCATAAAAACAGATTACAATAGCCTTTTTAAATAGAGGTAACAGTAGATGACTAAAAGCAAACAAAAGTAAAACTAAACTATTTCCTAATCTACATTCAATTACAACAGTAACTGCTTCATGCAAAATATGCCAACTGGTACTTTTCACTTCCTACGTACACCTATTCTATGCAGAATAAAAATTGAATTGAATTTTATTTTTCCTAGTTATTTTCAACGCCTGCATGTAAGGGATAAATTATTCATTTACTCTAACATAACTACAGTTTTACTGACTGCTGCAGATATACTCAACTGGTAAGGTTTCCGTCTTACCAGGTATGAGTTACTCAGGTTGGCGTCTGAGTTACACCAAAGGAGATATCAACCATTCCATGCGAAAATCACCCACCACACACTTCATCATTATCGATAAGCATTCTTTCAAACTTGCGCCATGACTATGTCAACAACGATAACGATAGTTACAACCTTTTTATCTTTGTTTTCTAATCTAAATTATCTATTTTTTAATTTTTTATTCTTACCTTCTCCATGTTGGCTGTTCATAACCGTATGTCGTTTAACCGCAGCTCTCCACGTGAAGCAAATATAAGAGGGAGTCATCGCGGATAGAAAATAAATAACATACAAGAAACCAGTTTGGAAGCAAAAATAATGGAGGGAGAATTTATCTGTGGAGTTGAAGGAAAAGGAGAAGGTGAGGGAGAGCAGTGGAGTCTAGATGAGTTGCCTCGGCATATAAAGAAATGTATATTCGCAAAGTTTCCGTTACAATCAATCTCCCGCTCTCGCCTTGTTTGCAAAGAATGGAATTCTATTTTGTCCTCGCGTAGTTTTCTGTCCTCATTGCCCAAAAACAATCCGTGGCTGCTTCTCTGCGCTGAAGACTATTGTATGGCCTACTGTTTTTCCACTAAAAAATGGAAGACCATCTCTCTTTCCTTCCTCCCAACTCCTCTCGAACGATATATGGATCCTTACGAGTTTTCCAGTGCAGAGCTGGGGCTGCTTTTAGTACTTAAAACCCGAAAGTCTTGTTATGTTTGCAATCCGCTTATAAAAGTTTATACAGAGATAGAAATTGATGTGAATGGGAGGGTAATCGGAATTGTACAAGGAGGAAGCGGTGATGAGCTCTATTTGGTAGCCAGGTTGGGATCCTATTATGACGCTGACAGTTTCTCCATCCGAATCTACCGTCATTTTCAAAATTCATGGAGGATTAAGTTTGATTTCTCAGAGAAAACAGGATTTTTTATATTTCCTTATACAATGGTTTGGTGCAATGGCGTTATTTTCTTTCAGGCAAGCGGGCTTAGGACTATTGTGGGGTACAACATTCGAGATGCTTCCATTAAGCCTGTGAGAATAGCTGCATTACCCGGCATTCTTAAAAATCCTAATTTGGATATATTATCAATCGTAGCATATGGGTTGTCCCTTCTCGTGGTAGTAAGGTATCAGGAAGTGCATATGGATTTGGGTCCGCTAATGGGTTTGGTTATCTTGGAATTGTTTCAGGACGACAAAGATGAGTTGCTTTGGAAGTGGAGAGAGTTTGCAAAGATGCCACCAAACTCTCTCCCTCACTACATTAAGACAGGAAGTTGTGGGTATTATGAAGTTGTGGGAGATTATTTGTGTTTTATCAGGTGTTATGGTAAATTTTTAGGAGTTGCATATAATCTGAAGGGTGGGTTTTGGCAATGCCTTTCTCAATGTGCAAATATAAATTATTATAAGATTTTGCCATTTCAGCCTACACTGATGGTGAAAGGGTTGCAGTAAGGCTTCTGGATCAGTTTTTATTAATTCTATATGATTTCTTTTTAGAGTGGTATATGTTTTTTCTTTAATTGAAAAGTAATAGATTATTGTAATACTAATAACAAGAGACATTGTTTAAAATATATATTTTAAAATAATTTATTAATGGATTTGAATATAAATTGTTATTATTATGTCTATCTAAAAGGAAATTTGAGATATATGTTTATTAAAATTATAACAAAAAAATATGGGAAATTTATTTAATTTTTTTTTTTAATTAAATTATTAAATAATATTAAACACATGTCTAAAAAATGTTTAGATACATACATAAACACATAAGTTAACATTGCTTATTTTATTTTATTTTAAATATATTTTTTTTACTCTTAGATGTATCATTTATTTGCATCTATATATTATTATTATTATTATTATATAGTCTTTATACATCTATCCATTGTTCAAATTTTGATTTGTGTTTGGCTTTCTATATTTTTTAGTTTTGTTAATTACTGAATTATTTAAGATCTATATATTTACTCAACTCGTGTCTATCAAATATTTAATTATAATTAACCAATTAAAAATCTAGGCAAATAAAAAATTCAACTTCAAATTAGCAAAGCAAAATTTACACATATATACCATTACATTTCACTCCTTATGACATTAGTAAATTAATTGTCAAGTGAATAAAACAACTATAAATTAACTCTTTAATAAATAAACATTGTATTAAAAAAATAAAAATTAAATAAATAAAAACAACTTTTAAAAATAAACATAAAATGAAATGAGCAATATAAATAAAAAGAAATAAAAAATATAAATGAAATAAAACAATTTTTGATTTGTTATACGTATATTCTATCTAAATAAATAATTAAATAATTATACAAATGATTTTACAAATGATTTTTTAATTAAATAATTATATTCATTTTTAAATAAATGAAATATTACACTATAATCAAGAGATATTAATTATTTTAAATCTATTACATTTAAATATATACATTTGATACTTCTTGGACAATTCTACTTTCTCTAAATGGATTTTTTTGTCTTAAAAACTCTATATGATTAAAAACTCTATATGAGGACCTCAGCATAGGTCCTTAAAAACTTTTAAAGAAATTAAATGAAATTGGTTACCATTTTTATTGTCACAACAAATTAGCCTATTTATCTTACAAGAAGTGTGTAAGTTGTATGTTCTCTCTAAAATCATATTTTGTAATTAGTCAATAGTTATTTGTGTCAACTTTGTTCGGAATTTTCGTTATTTTCGTTAGCCTTCCCAGATTTCAGCCTTTCTGACATCAGCGTCCGGCTCCGGTCACAGGAAAAAGTGGGAAAAAAATGACAAGTTTAATAATATTAATGAAAAACTGACGGAAATAGGCTGGCTGCGGTGATGGATGAGTAATTTAACTATATTGAATACATTGTGCAGTCCACCAAAGTTTTTCTTTCATTTAGGGTTTTGTCTGTGCCGAATGTCTCAAACAAAGCTTTCATTCACTATTTTCGTCCATCGTGTTTTTTCTCTTCTACCCGCTTAGGGCATAGGACGGACGAAAAATACTTCTAAATCTCTATATTTGTTTTCCTCACAACTTCCCTTTTACAGATCGGGATTTCAAACCCAGTGGCCTCCATATCTTATTAAGATTTGCGCTTTTTCTTCTTCGAGGTCAGCTACGGCCAGGAAAAAACAGAGGAAAACAAGATAATGGCGTAAACAGAAGAAACAACAGCTCATCTGCATGCAATTGCTAAATACAGAAAAAAGCTCCTACACCACAAGGAACTCGACACCAGAGTTTGAACTGGTATGTGATGAAAATAATATGGTCCGGGCAATATATTTAGATTTTGTACTAGGGTTTCAATTTTGGGGCTATTAATTAATCTTTTCTTTATTTTGTAAAGCTTTGTTGCTCTGTAGTGTTTTTTCTTAGATGCCATACATAGGGGCGCCTCTTACATTGAAATCCCTCGTGATGTAATTTTGGCACGTAATAGTCCGTTAGAGATTTGAACTCATTACTTTTCCTTCTGGAGGAAAAGTATGGTTTTAACTTTTTATATGGTAATCTTTGGAGTAATTGCCATGATCCCTCAGATTCATCTGAGATTTGTAGCGGAGTTGAGTTTTATGTGTATTTTACTAATTTCAACACTTTATCATTCCAATGTGGAAGAGTATCTGGCAGAGTCACACCTAGAGGGTTCTTTGGGGCCGAACAGGAAGCTTCTACTATATCCTGCAATTTTATGTTTTCATTGCATTTCTTATATTTTTAGTGTGCACTCAATATTGTAAGCATTTCTGATGCATCCTTGGTGGTATATACAATGATACAAAGTTATTACATCTAAATCAGTGTTTAAGAACCCTAATTACAAGACATTCAATAGTGTTTGTTGTTCCAACACAGACATAAACAATATTTCAATCCAAAATTCATTATATATTTAGAGTTAAACCATGTAAAAGTGTCATGCTATCACAGCGCATGCATGACCTGTTTATTCACAAAGGCCAATATGATTCCCTTTTCCAAAGAGGCACGGAGTAATTATGGAAAAACACATAATCTTGAACAACGACAACTGAAAGTATGCACCGTTTTTTAGCCTTGCCGTACATCAAAATATTGGATGACAACCCATTGGCTAAGTTTACTTCACCCCCCTTACCAATTAAGTTTCATTGCACAAATCGATCTTTTATTTGTTTCTTAATTGCTTCCTACAGGTCGTATACATAAACATGCCTGCAAGTGATAACTCTTTCGTTACAACTTACAAATATTGAGGTTTTAATTTATATTTGAATGGGGTCTCTAATGGACATACACCTGTCAAATGAGAAAGAATATAGCCAGCCCATGGGCAGAAGTAGCTAGAGCAGTGAATACTCACTTACAATAAAACAATAGGATTTATCTTGCGTAGAGTGGCTCAAAATGTATTTAGGAGGGATGCAACCAAACGCTAAACTGCTGTACTAGTAACCAGGCCGGAAAGGACTATAGACCAAGACATAGATGCTAAGTTTGAGCCATTTGAAGGTATACATTCCCCAAGCAGAGAAAGCCAAACATAAATCGTTAAGGGCATTTTTTAAAGTCCATACAAACAAAAGGCATATGTTAAACTATTCACTGAAGCCAAAAGACATACAAAGATAACTGCAGGCCTGAAATACATATTAATAGAGTTAAGAGTATGGGGAGGAAGGGGTATGAATAGTGAATAAAAATAAATTAGGAATCTTTGTTAAATGTCGCTTTCCAAGGTATTTTCCTGTAGGTCTACTATTTGTAATTTTATTTTTGAAGTAAAATGTATATCGCAGAGAATAAAATGTATACTGCAGAGACGTTAAATTATTATGTTAAGCTTATTATTGTTTTTTTTTTTTCAAATTTGTTATTTTTTCTCTCTAAAACTAAAACTAAATTTGTGTATATATATATATATTTTTTTTAACAGAACCCATGATAGAAGGGCTACAATTGCAACATTTTTCAGTGTTGTTAATGCTATGGTGATATTTAAAGGGCAGGAACTCTGATAAAGCATGACCGGCATGGCGTACATGACTGATAGGTAAGGATTTTTATGAATCCTTTCTTAGGCTATGAAGCTTGCCAGTTTCTAAACAAAGTCATTCAGTATTCCATTCATCATTCATGCTATCCATGTATCATTATATATATTCTCAATACATCTCATGACTGAAATGTGATGGATTGCATTCGATGTATGCATTTGATTTCAGAATAAGTTAAAGCACATTAATTTCTGAGTAAATAATATTTCTTGTAGTTAGTGGGCATTCTAAAATTGAGTCAATTTAAATTAAATTTTCCTTGTAAATTTAGGCATCTGTAGCCTTCCCACTGTTTACTTCCTCATTGTTTCGTTAGTCATAATTGACGTCTAATTCCACTATCCTTAAAGTATGTAACTTATTATTGTTTTAGATTATGCAGTGAGGGTTGGTGATAGGTCCCTAGCCCTTACAACTAGTAGGGCTACTGCTTTTTATGTGATGCTTTTCTAGTTGGGATACCATTGGACTTACAATAGTGTTACCCGTGTTCCCACAAATTGTATGCCTACAGTTTGATTGATAAGTAGGTGGTATGTACTCATGAGAATGAAGAGTCCATTCAGCACTCATTGCATTGACAGGATGTTGAATTATTGCAAATTGAATCAAATATAGAGATGCTAGCTCTCTTTGTCTATGGGAAGATGATCTCTCAAACTTTTTATGTTGAAGTAATAAACACATGGTTTAAAAAAGTATAATAATATCAAAAGTATATTGGTACCTAAAGTAACCAACCATGTGAGAGGATATATCCATTTGGAAAACCAAGCTGTTTCAGTTATTCAACACAATATTTTAAATTTTTAGTCCTTTGTGTCACGCCAATCCCTTGCCTTTTGACATTTGATCTTCTACAAAAACTAGTATAATGGCATAAAACTATGAATAAATATTTACTAGGTAACATATAAGCTTTGTAAAGAAGAATGTATTAAGTTTAACATATAAAGATGATCCAACCTCTACTATTCACTCTGTGAAAATAACTCTGGCAACCATTTCATTTATAGATTCAACAGTAGCTATTGTACATTCAATACTAAATAATGTTGTCACAAAATTGTCACAAAATAACCTCGAGAGCAAGGAAAACAAAATTATCCAATCTTTTTTCCTTTTTCCCAAGCTGCTGGTTATATCTAGATTTCTAATTGATCCTCAAATTGATGCCTTCCTCCAACAAAATGTCTTCTCTTTAATATATTCCTCTCGAGGGGAAAAGTCACATCCTTTAATAAATTATATCCCTTGCAACAAGTCATGCCTTTCCTCAATGGAGTGCTCCCTTTTTTATTAAATATTATTATTATTTTTGTTATCTATTTTACTATCTTCTTTTTATTGAGTGCTTCCTTTTAGAATCTTCCTTTTATTTTTTAATTCATACCTTTTGATGCTAAATAGCCTTCCTTTACTTTGATCGATCATTCATAAGAGGTTGTGATTTATTATAGTTGTGATTCATTTTTACAATTTAATAAAGGTCTACCTTTAATTTAAAGATATGGAATGACTGCTATTATTACTAGTGTAGCATAGGCTACGGGGGTTTGGGACTTGGGGCATGACATATATGTGTATAAATATATCTAAGAATTGCTTAAAGTTGCTCATCTTTCTTGTCAAACATACATTATGGGATGATGCACATGCTCTCCAAGATCTTTGAAACGTATATGCACCTTATGTGTTTGGAGTTATGAACCACTTTAGTGAACTGTTAGGAATTGTATGTAGAAAATATCAATTACATTCAAATAAATATTAAATAGAGGAATAAAAAACACATAAATAATAATAGCGAGAGACAATATTTAATGTTGTTCACCCAAACTTGGGCTACATTCACCAATAGAGAGTCTAATATTATTATCTAGTAAATCAAATTGATTATAGAATGTCAACAAAAACCCAAACCCTTAGCCTTTTATGATGATTTATGTCAGTTACAAAAATAGGGCTTTTTTATGTCATCCAATAGAAAAATAACACCCAATGCCTTTATAAAATAATAAAATATCATGAGAGGTTTTTGTGGTGCTAGCCCTCAACCTTGTCATCCAATAAAAACTGAATTGAGGTTTATTTTTCCTAGTCATTTTCAGCGCCTGCATGCAAGGGATAAATTAATCGTTTACTCTAACATAACTACTGCAGATATCAACAAAGGAGATATCAACCATTCCATGCCAAAATCACCCACCACACACTTCATCATTATCGATAAGCATTCTTTCAAACTTGCGCCATGACTATGTCAACAACTATGACGATAGTTACAACCTTTTTATCTTTGTTTTCTAATCTAAATTATCTATTTTTTAATTTTTTTATTCTTACCTTCTCCATGTTGGCTGTTCATAACCGTATGTCGTTTAATCGCAGCTCTCCACGTGAAGCAAATATAAGAGGGAATCATCGTGGATAGAAAATAAAGAACATACAAGAAACCAGTTTGGAAGCAAAAACAATGGAGGAAGAATTTATCTGTGGAGTTGAAGGAAAAGGAGGAGAGGGGGAGCATTGGAGTCTTGACGAGTTGCCTCGCGCATATAAAGAAATGTATATTTGTAAAGCTTCCATTACAATCAATCTTCCGCTCTTGCCTTGTTTGCAAAGAATGAAATTCTATTTTGTCCTCGCGTAGTTTTCTGTCCTCATTGCCCAAAAACAATCCGTGGCTGCTTCTCTGCGCTGAAGACTATTGTATGGCCTACTGTTTTTCCACTAAAAAATGAAAGACCGTCTCTCTTTCCTTCCTCCCAACTCCTCTCGAACGATATATCGATCCTTATGAGTTTTCCAGTGCAGAGCTGGGGCTGCTTTTAGTACTTAAAACCCGAAAGTCTTGTTATGTTTGCAATCCGCTTATAAAAGTTAATGGAGAGATAGAAATTGATCTGACTGGGACGGTAATCGGAATTGTACAAGGAGGAAGCGGTGATGAGCTCTATTTGGTAGCCAGGTTGGGATCCTATTATGACGCTGACAGTTTCTCCATCCGAATCTATCGTCATTTTCAAAATTCATGGAGGATTAAGTTTGATTTCTCAGAGAAAACAGGGTTTTTAATATTTCCTTATACAATGGTTTGGTGCAATGGCGTTATTTTCTTTCAGGCAAAAGGGCTTAGGACTATTGTGGGGTACAACATTCAAGATGCTTCCATTAAGCCTGTGAGAATACCTGCATTACCCCGCATTCTTAAAAATCCTTATTTGGATATATTATTAATCGGAGCATATGGGTTGTCCCTTCTCGTGGTAGTAAGGTATCAGGAAGTGCGTATGGATTTGGGTCCGCTAATGGGCTTGGTTATCTTGGAATTGTTTGAGGACGACAAAGATGAATTCTCTCCCTCACTATTATTTTAGGACAGGAAGTTGTGGGTATTATGAAGTTGTAGGAGATTATTTGTGTTTTATGAGGTCAAATGGTAAATTTTTAGAGGGAGTTGCATATAATTTTTAGAGGGAGTTGCATATAATTTAAAGGAAGGGTTTTGCCAATGTTTTTTTCAATGTGTACATATAAATTATTATAAGATTTTGTCCTTTCAGCCTACATTGATGATGGAAAGGTAGCAGTAAGGCTTCTGCATCAGTTTTTATTAATTCTATATGATTTCCTTTTAGAGTGGAAATATGTCCTTTTTCAATTGAAAAGTAATAGATTATTGTAATAATAATAATAAAAAACATCTTTTAAAATAATTTATTAATGGATTTGAATATAAATTGTTATTATTATGTCTATATAAAAGGAATTTTGAGATATATGTTTATTAAAATTATAACAAAAAATAATGAAAAATTCATTTAAAAAAATTAAATTATTAAATTATTAAATAATATTTAAACACATTTGTCTAAAAAATGTTTAGATACATAGTCCCAAAGGATACAATCTCATGGTGATGAGATGGGGACAACAACTAATGGAAACAAGAAAGCTATGTTTTACAAGATAAATTGAAAAAATGAAGAGTTGGGACTACATTCAACATTGGTTTTTATCTTTTTTTAAGATGGAAAGTCTAGATGCAATGACAAACTCACTGGGGCTTGTGAGAGTGGAAGCAAAAGAACTTAAACATGATGACGATGAATGCATGATGAATGCACAAGGAGAATGGAAGCAAGCAAAGTTTTGGTTGGAAGACACTCAGGAAATCACAAGAGTGTCGTGTATGTGCATCGTCTTGGGACAAATGTGTTCTTGAATAAAGGAGGTTTCTCATTTTTTGAATACAAATGTCTATATTGTTATATTCTGAATCAAACATAATGGATTATAAAGATGAAAATTGAAGATATTTTTTCTCAAAATGCTTCACTATACACAAAAAAGTAGTTGCAATTTTAGAGGCTTGTTTCAGCTTAAACAAAAATGGAGTTTTGCTCTCAGAAAAAGCAAATTCAAAGTAAAGGAACATGGGTAGTCATCCAATGCATATGATGAAATTTTCTTTGAGAACTATCTATGACTTTCATCAAGCCACAACCAACTATGTTGCAACCATGTTATGTGTATTAAATGTCAAGAAACCAAGGAGAGGGTAGTCTACTAAGTATCATATTTGTAGTGCTACTTTGCAATCAAGCAATGTGTGTAAGTGCCTAGGAGACATATGATCCTTAAATAACAATCCTATCTCTAGATAACAATAGAAAAGTGCACGATGATCATTCAAAATAATAATAAGAATGCAGAATTAGAGAGTAGAGCCTTCATAATTATCAAAAATTTATAGAATAGTAACGATGCATAAAGTTCTAGGAGGTATACTTATACTATGCAATGGCATTAAACTAGGTAGCAAGTCATTTACCTCATGGGGTTTTGTTGCATTAACATTAACATACAAAATATAGAAAATTAGGAAATATTTTTCCCCATAATGTACAAAATGATATATTTCTAAAGAAATATAAGAAACCCACTTCTAGGTTTGTTATGAATTTCAAAATACAGAGGTAAGGAGGGGTTTTTTAACACATGGAGAAAATCTTCTAGTTTTAAGCTAAAAATGCAAATCCAAATATATTGAACAAATTTAATGGAGAAATTTCTACAAAAAATGGCTTGTAAAAACCCCAATACATTCTTTCATGGTCACAACCAAAAAAATATTTTTTCTTCTCAAAGCAGGAAAAACCTATCTTGGTTTGTTTTTAAAATTGCAAACATAGAATTTTTGAAAGGAATAGATTGAAGTTTTTCTTTTAGAAAGGAGTAGAAGAAATGTTAAATAAAACCATTACCTCCTTTGTGGTCATGGCCTGAAGGTATTTCTCTTCTTCAAAATATGGTTCTTTTGTCAAAAGCCAAAAAACCCACCTAGTGTTTTTGGAAAAAATTGCAAATACATAAATATTTAAAAAGCTAACATGGAGATTTTTGGAACAAAATCAAAAGTGTGCAAAAAGCCCTATTCCATTCTTCATGGCCATGGCTAGGAGGTTTTAAAAAAAAATAAAAATTCAGAAAACCCATATGGAGTTCAATTATTTCAACTTCAAATACAAAGAAAAACTAGATTTTGTTTCATTTTGACAATGGAAAATCCTCCATTTCGAGCTTTGATTCACTAAGATAAAGGAGAAAATCAAGACATGGGTTTGGTAGAAAGCTTACATAAGATTGTTTGCTCATTTTCTTCCAATATGCAAAGCATTGTTTATACAAAAAGCTTCCATTTAGTCTTTAGAGAGTCACCAATGGTAGCTAAAACAAAACAAAACCCGTAGAGAAGAAATGAAACAACAAAATGATTAAGAAAATACTCATAGCCATGGCCTTATCTCATAAAACAGCCTTCAAAAAATGGAAAAGATACAAATTTTGATGCAAAAATTATTTCCCTCTTGTTTCCAAGTAGAAACTACAAAAATTCCATCAAAGAATCGACCAAAATCTAGTTAGAAATCATGTTTTATGTGCATTCAATGAAACCCTC
Source organism: Sequoia sempervirens (assembly GCA_007258455.2). Taxonomy (NCBI): domain Eukaryota; kingdom Viridiplantae; phylum Streptophyta; class Pinopsida; order Cupressales; family Cupressaceae; genus Sequoia; species Sequoia sempervirens. Next base: position 48,998 of record VDFB02262795.1, read on the forward strand.
ATGGCGGCCAAGTGAGAATCCTCTAGAAGTTCGATGCAAAATGAGTGAATATCTTTCCTTTTCCCATCTTTTGTTTACGGTTAGAAACCCTATGGAGGTCGATGGGATTTGTTTTCCTTTTTAAAAAAAAATGCAACACAATTTAATTGCTATGTGGGCTGAATGATGAAGTTTATGACTTAGGCATTTTTTGCCTTATATTTCATTTGAGAACCATGTGCCTTGTCTTTAAAATATGATATGTCCTCTAAAATTTGGAATATGTAAGGACTTTAAAATATGCCTTCCACGGAGTGTGGAACCCCTTTATGCTCACATAGGCCAAATTATAGGCCTTTTGTTTTTCTTTGAAAATCAAAAATGTTGTTGACTAAGTCACAGTCATGTCATTTTGGCCTTGAAATACAGATGTGGAGGAGAGTCAAAATTGGTTGAATGCCTTGGAGGAATTAATTTTGCTTGAATGCTTTTACAAGCTTGCATTTGAAAATATCTTTTGTTTTGCATTTTTTATCAATGGTAAGGCATGACTTAAGTGATTTGTAAATCAAATTTATTTTTTGTCATTTATAATGAAATATTGATGTAATTCAAAGAGGTGGCGGGGCCTCTTTTTGTGCATTCTTTTTGAAATGTAAATTAATTTGCTTAAGTGATGTATTATAAATCACTTAATCAAATTATTATTGTTTTGAATGCAAATTAGAGTCTTGTGCTTTTGTAAAAACACTAAAAGTGTTGGTCAAAGCTTTTGAAGATCAATGATGACTGGCAGACATGAGGGATGTGTGAGAGGTTGTTTTGACTAATTTTGGAGGAAAAGGGGCTGTTTGGAGGCATTTTTGTCACATTTTTATTATGACTATAGTCTTGGCTTGACTTTGCTTCATGTGGAGGACAATTTTGAGTGTTTCTAGAAGGTTCTTTTTAGCCTTTTCTACTACATTCGACTAGAACCTTTTAGATAGACTTGTGTGAGAGGATTGGTTTTTTTTATTTAAGTAACTTCAATATTTGTTATTGGACTTAGTTCTTTCTTTCTAGTAAAGTGATAGTTTGGATTTGGATTTACCTTTCTAGTAGGAGTAGTATTGTAACTCAGTTGGACTTGTAATGATAGATGAGTACTTTGAATCAATGAAATGCAACATTTACCTTCTCATTTCATGTTTTATTATGTTGTTAGTGATTGATCAAATTATTTGTGAAATTCACCTTTCCTTGTTGTCTTGTCTCATGGTTAAGCATCTATTTAGCAAAAAATGCATTGTTATAGGTTATAATTTTTGTTAGTTAATGCAAGTGTTGATAGTTGTGAAATTTTATTTTCCTTTTAAGAGTCCTGCTAAAAAACTCCTTATAAATTACTTATGTGAAAATGCATGTGAAAATGAGTTGTGTGAACCGGAATTTGTCATTGTTTTGAATGTGTATAGGGTATTTGTAGGTATTAGTTATTTTTTTGGTTCATCACCCTTAGTAGTTTCAATTAATGTTCACTTTCATGCATCTTTTACCCTTTTCCTCATAAATCATTAGTTAAGTCACATCAAAAGGGGAGACAACCCATAATTTGGAGGTCTTCTTTCACAATAGGATACCCACAACCTGAAAGAAATTCCATGTTAGTCCAAATTTGCTGAGTTATTTCACAACTTGGTAGAGGGGTGCAAATTTGGCCAACTAATAGTTTTAGCACACCTAGTGGGACCCTTCTAATCAGTTCAGATTAGGAAAATACGCATGTTTGTTGGTTTTGATATGCAACCAACAATTTTTTTAGCCTTTGAGAGGTAATATGAGCATATTTGGTGACTTTGAATGTGGAATTAAGTAGTAGACTAGTGTTGTAGCAGCACATGAAAAAGATTCAGACAAGGGGAAACTTTGTCCTGTTTGATTATTTGTAGCTGTCACCACCCCAAAGGAGAGGTAGAACAACATTTAAGAAATTGATTGCTTCATCAAGAAAAATAGCTTCAACTCCACCTACAGTAAGAGTTCCAAGTCTTGTAAGGAAGAAAACCTTGGTGCCATAAATGGTTGTTCCAAGGAATCAATTTTTTGTCACTTTTAATGGAGACAACCCACTATAATTGGCTAAACATCATGATATTCCCATGGCCGCCCTTAAAAGTGTGCCATATTTTTTAGGTGAAGATTAAACCACACCAATTGAACACATCAACGACATATCAAATCTATGTTCAGTGCACCATATAACTCAAGAAAACGTTACTTTGAGGTTGCTAGTAGCATCATTTAGAGGAAAGGCACTCCAATAGTTTAGGAGTTTAACAATCAATTTCACTAAAACATTGGATGAGATGGGAGAAGTGTTATGCAAGAAATTTGAGGACAAATATGATAACTTGTCATTAGTAGAGTAGCTAACTCACATCAAAAGAGCTCCTCATGAACAGATGACAGATTTCAATTTATGTTTTCATTCTTTTACTTTTTGAGAGCCTTAAATACTGAAGTTGTTTTTATACAACCAATGGGTGGAACCACATTACTAGTGGCTTATGATATAGCTAAAGGACTGAAAAAAATCTCATACAAGCTGGAAGAATTGCCCCTAGGCCTCCTATACCCCTTTTCCTTGATATACAACCTCCTACAGTTTTTCCAATGCCTCAAATAACCCCTTTACTAGTTGTTGTTAACCAATAAATTATTTTCCAAGGATCATCTCAAGAGTTACAAGAGATAAAAAGCAGCTAATAGAAGATCGAGAATCTACTTTAGACTTTTGGAAATGAGCTTGAGAGCATTAAAATTATTAGTTCAAAGGTTTTAAGCCTTGGAAGCCTCAAAATCAAGGTCAAAGTTAGCCATTTCCAGCTAACAAATAGCCATATCAAGGAAAATTTCAAGGTTTAAGGAAAAATATGAATCAAAGGCCATTTCAACTATATAATCTAGTTCCAATGAGTGTAGCAAGAGATATGGTACATGTTCAAAATAACCTTGTAGTATAATTTGAGTGGTGCTATCGCTATAATTAGACCCATAATCAAAGTACATGTTCAAATGGTGTCATCAATAAAGCATTGATGGTTCAAAATTCCTCAAGTGTGTAGAATGTTCCTAATGGTGAATCTTCACAACAAGAGGATCTCCCTGCAAGTGATACAACCCTCTTGAATTGGCGAGGAGAAGAATTTTATGGAGTGAATAGTGATAGTTCTCTAATAGTTCCCAACACCCAAGCCAAAAAGAGAGCTTTTGAGATCAAAAAAGAAAAAAATAAAGACAAGGAAGTTGCTAGCCCTTCCAATCCTCAAGTAACAAACATCTTATAAAGAAATTCACAAGACATCGGTGGTGGACAACTTGGAAACCAACCCCAATCAGCCCACTTGTAGACATACCCTACTATTGCAAGGATCCATCAAAAGGTAAATATTGTCACACCCTTCAACATCATTGAATCCATGAAAAAGATGAATGTATATATGTAAATGTTTGATTCTTTATCCATCCTAGGTCAAAAGGACTTATTGCAATTTTCCTTAACTAATTTAAGTGTTTGAAATGATGTTCTAGTAGGTCAAGTCAAGGTTTTCCTTACAAATGCACCCCAAGATAGCAATAAACAGCCAAGTAAGGATGTAAAACCTCCCCCATTTTATGTGTCTTTGATAATAGGGGATAAGTTAGTTTATAAATGCATGGTAGATTTAGGGGAAAGTAGTTCTGTCATGCCCAAACAAATTATTGATAAGTTAGGACTAAAATATCAACCTCTTCATAAAGGAGTTATCCAACTTGATGGGACATCCATTAACACTATAGGTGTCATCAAAGGTTTAAGATTACCTTACATCTGTGCCCTAATTTTTCCATCTCTCAAGACATTTCAATCATTAACTTACCACCTCAATTTACCTTATGTTTGTCAAGAGACTTCACTACCAAGATAGAAGGTTATTTATCATCAAATTGGTCCCACATGGTATTCAAAATGAGATATGGAACAAAATTGATCATTAAATATAAATTACTTGCCAAAGATCACATTAAACCATATATCCCAAGTGTTGTTAATGCTAATTGTGTTCTTTTTATGATAATGAGCTTGCTGCTACCTAAGAACTGCAAGCAAAAGGTATACCAGACATGCTTTTAAATGAGTCAGTAGTAGAAAATGTTATTGAAAACCCAAATGATAACATTGAAGAGACTAGTTTGGGTGTTTATTTTCTACATGAACCTGATTCACTAATCCGAAACCTCAAAAAGGAGGTGGAACAATAGTTGGAACAACAAGGTGAAGTATGGAAAATTTTCTTTGATTGTTCTAGAAGAAAGAATGGTGCTGGTGGGGGTGCAATGCTTGTGTACCCACAAGAAGACAAATATTACTCAACCTTTATATTTTCTTTCTCTTGTACTAACAACACTACTGAGTTTGAAGGTTTAGTTTAAGGCTTGGAGTGGGCAAGGAAAAGAGGGATTGGTTGCTTGCAATTTTATGGTGGAAATGAACTGATTGTGAATCAGGTGAGAGGTTTGCACATCACTAAAAATAAAATATTTTGAAATCTTACAAACACAAGGTGTGGGACATGATAGAAGAGTTTTATGCTTTCAATCTGGTTTCTATTCCTAGGGATTAGAATAAACATGTTGATAGATTAGCTAGAATAGGTGCTTAGGTTGATATTCCAAGTGAAATTAGGAAAGAAAAGTTGTAACCATATGTTAAGATAGTCATTATACCTTCTATTCCCAATAATAACATTCATTGGAAAGTTTTGGACAGTGATGAAAAGATCTTGAGCTTTATGCTGCAAGAGGATGAATTTTCAACAGTAAACCAAGACAAGATCAACCAACAATATGATGATAAAATCATCCAATTGAGGTCTAACAAGCTACCCAAGGGCTTAGTAATCTTGGAATCCATTTTCAACATTTATGACCAACTGAAAAAGAGTAAGACTACATGTAGGTCAAAGAAGAAAATTATAAGGAACTTGAAATTTTCAAAGGTAAGCTCCTTAAATTTGGTAAAATCGTTCACATGTAGATAGAAAAGCTTTCATTGCTCTTTGTAAAGAGTTTCAAGATGTATTTGGATGGGAATATTTTGATTTAAAGGGTTTTTGATGTAGAAGCATCCAATGGTGTAAGGGCAATCTTGCATCACCCAAAAATAGTTAAATTTCAAGTTTTTTGATTTTTAGATGTTTTTACATTTTTGGATACCCTTTTCATCATAATGAAATTTCCAATTTATGATTTTTATTTTCTATTCCTGGGTTGAAAGATATTGCAGTTTTAGTTTCTCATATTTGTACTTGAAAATCTTTTGAGTTAGATTTGAGGCACTTAGAGTTCTTGGAATGGCTTCAAAACTTGCCGAAATCAGCATAGTGGGTTTTGAGTGTGTTATTAACTTTGAGACCTTTTCAATGGTTCAAATGGTTCATGAATCAGAGTCCCAGATCAAAAGTTATGGCCCCGGGAAGTTGGCGCACTTTCTAGAAGATACAATTACAAATGTTCTTTTGAAATTTGAACTTCAAGTTGTAATTTTCAGCACCAAACCACCTACACTGAAATTTGAATGTTGTTTTGGCTCCAAACTAAAGAGGAGCTCTATTTATGGGTGGGTTTCTAATTTTTGGGTAGCTTTTTGGGGACAAGCTCGCATATTGTGAAAGGGTTATTCTATAACTTTCTATAACTTGCATGTGTTGTAGAACTTGGGGATTTGAGATCCTCTGCATGTAAGAAGCTCCATTTTCTAAATAATAAAATTATTCTCTTGTTTGTGGGTTATTTTCTAAGTCTCAGGCTGTGCCCTCATCAAGTGGTATTAGAGTGAGGTTTTCTTAAGCATGTGGATAGATCACCAATCGTGAGGCAGTTTGCACCAAGACCATGATTGTGGGTCGAGGTCAAGAAAGATGCCTCCAAGAGTGATGCCTGGTAGGCGTGGTGGTGCCAGAAGTTGTTGAGGCAGTAGAAATACTAGTGGAAGAGATGCACGGCAGCCCTCCAGAGATAGATTGATGCATTACAAGAGTAGTTGAGAAGAGGGTTAACCCGAGGGAGGAAAGTGAGGATGAAGGAGAGGAAGAAGGTTCAAATGTAGAAGAGGAAGAAGAAGAAATTGATCAAGACCAAATGCGGCTAATAAGGGCCATTTCGAAGATCAGAAAGCGAAAGTCCCGGTTAGAAGTTTGAACCTGTTAATCGACTAGATCAACAAGTAAGCTATGAAATATTAAGAATAGGGTCCGGATTCTGTAATTTGAAGAACCATACAATATTGAGTGGAAAGTCATTAAAGAAAACAAGGATCACAGATGGGATCGCATAAGCAAGCAGTATACAGTGGACTACAGTTAGATCTGTTGAAGAAATTGCAAGGGTTGAAGCAAGGAAGCAGATCTATGAAAGAATATACTAAATATTTTCAAAATATAATCATCAGAATGGGTCACACATAAGCCAATAAGGAGAAGGTAGCCTGATATCTTAATGGGTTACGATCGAGCATTCAGGAGGAGTGAAGCCTAGTCAGAATGACCACCATTGAGGATGTGTATCAGTTTTCTATGAAGGTGGAAGAGAAACTGAAGAAAAGATTTGATGGCAAGAAAAAATGATGAGGAGGTCAAAGCAGAAGGGGCAGTGGAAGACCTTCAGAAAGCTGAAATGATGATGAAAAGAAAAGTGAAGATGTGGGTACTAGCTGAAGCCAAAGGAATGACAACTTCTACCGCCCTCATGATAAAAATAGTGGTGACCAAAGAGGTAGAGGATGAGGGAGATATGGACAAGGATCTGGAAGAGGTGGTATTAGAGGAACGTGTTTCCAGTGTGGTGAAGAAGGGTATCGAGCCTATGAATGTCCGCAGCACCAAGGAAGGGCAGACAAAAGGCCAAAAGGTCATGGAAGGGTTGCACATGTAGATGAGGATGCCCAATTTGAACATTCAGATGATGCTAAAAGGGGAGAAACCCTAGTGATTAGGAGAGCCCTGGTGACTGAGGAAAAGGAACCAGAACAGAGGAAGAATATTTTTCGCACAAGGTGCAAGTGTGAAGGAAAATGTTGTGATGTCATTATTGATGGTGGGAGCACTGATAATCTGGTGTCAGAGGAGATGGTCACAAAGTTGAAACTGAAGAGGGAAAGGAACTTGCATCTGTATCGGATTGCCTAGTTGCAGAAAGACCACAAAGTTTTGGTCAATGAGCAGTGCCTAGTAAATTTCAAGATTGGGAGCTACCATGATGAAGTACTCTGTGATATCATCCCCATGGATGCATGTCACATGTTGTTGGGGAGTCCATGGTAGTTCGATAGGCGAGCTATACATGATGGCCATGCAAACACTTAGTCCTTGACAAAGGATGGGGTTCATCACAAGTTGAAACCCCTGAAGGAGACTGAAGAAAAAGTATGCAGTAGTGCTAGAATTTGTTATGTAGATGGAAGAAAATTTTTAGAAGGTATGAAGCATGAGCTTGTGTGTTATGCATTGATTCCTAGAGTGAGTAAGGAGGATAGTGAGAAGGTTCAGAAGAAGTTTCTGGGATGTTGGATGAGTTTCAAGATATTATTTCTGAGAATGTACTTGAGGGTTTACCACCAATAAGGAAGATCAGTCAATAGATTGACTTCATTCCTGGAGCCAGTTTGCCAAATAAGGTAGCTCATAGAATGACTCCAGCAAAAAATGAGGAGTTGAACAGACAAGTTCAAGAGTTGTTGAGAAAGGGTTTGATACATGAGAGTTTGAGTCCATGTGCAGTACCTGTAGTACTAGCACCAAAGAAGGATGGGCAGTGGAGGATGTGTGCAGATTCCCGAGCAAAAAATAAGATAACAATCAAGTATAGATTTCCCCTGCCAAGGATGGATGACCTGATGGACTGTTTGAGTGGAGCTCAGTACTTCACAAATATTGATTTGAAGAGTGGATATCACCATATTCGGATTCGAGAGGGAGATGAATGGAAGACTGCCTTCAAGACCAAAGAGGGCCTGTACGAGTGGTTAGTCATGCCTTTTGGGCTAACCAATGCACCGAGCACATTCATGCGGCTCATGAACGAGGTACTAAAAGAATTTCTGGGAAGTTTTATTATTGTGTATTTAGATGATATTTTGATTTTTAGTAAGATGTTGGATGAGCATCGATGCATATTCAGAGAGCCTTTGAGAAGTTAAGAGAAGCTGTTGATTAATCTGAAGAAGTGCAGTTTTGTGAAGAGGAGTTAGTGTACTTGGGGTTTGTTGTCTCATTAGAAGGTCTCAAGATGGACCCAGAGAAGGTGAAGGCTATTATGGAATGGCCTACCCCAAGAACGCTACTGAGGTGAGATCTTTCCATGGTTTGGCTAGTTTTTATAGAAAGTTCATTAGAAACTTCAGGTAGTATTTGTGGACCCCTGACTGAAACAATGAGAGGGGATAGAAAAGAATTCAAGTGAAGCATTGGAGTGGCAAAACTTTTGAACTGTTGAAGCAAAGGTGATAGAGCAACCTATTCTAGCCCTCCCAGATTTCAACAAGGTGTTTCAAGTGGATTGTGATGCCAGTGGTTGTGCCATTGGAGCGGTGTTGAGCCAAGAAGGTAAGCCCATTGCCTATTTCAGTGAAAAGTTAAATGATGCCAAGAGAAAGTATTCTATATATGATCAGGAATTTTATGCAATAGTTCAAGCATTAAAGAAATGGAGACATTATTTGTTGCCGAAGGAATTTGTTCTATATACTGATCATCAGGCCTTGCAGTACCTAAATAGTCAGAGAAAATTAAATCGGAGGCATATGAAATGGGTAGATTTTTTGTAGAGTTATACCTTTGTTTTGAAACATAGGAGTGGGAAGTCAAATAGGGTTGCAAATGCCTTAAGTAGGAGGCATACATTGATGACAAAGATGCAGATTGAACTGGTTGGGTTCAATGAACTCAAGACACTATATGTAGAAGATCCTAATTTTGTAGAGGCTTGGAAAGCTTGCAAGGAACCTATTATAGTGGACATGACAAGGTGGTTGGATTTCATAATCTAGGATGGAATGTTATTTAAGGGAAGTCAATTGTGTATCCCAAGGAATTCCATGAGGCAGAACCTGATAAAGGAGAAGCATAGTGGAGGAATGGCAAGACATTTTGGTCGGGATAAGACCATTACCATTATCAGTGAGCATTATTATTGGCCTCAGTTGTCATAGGATGTGAAGAAGTTTGTACAAAGCTACATGGTATGTTAGATGGCTAAAGGAGTGAGCCAAATACAAGCTTATATCAGCCCTTACCTGTACCAGAGAGGCCATGGGAGGATATAAGTATGGACTCTATTATTGGTTTTCCAAGGACACAACGAGGAAATGATTCAATCTTTGTGGTGGTTGATAGGTTTTTGAAGATGGCACATTTCATTCCATGTCAGAAGACCCATGATGCAGTCCACATTGCTGACTTGTTCTTCAAAGAAGTGGTGAGGCTACATGGTCTACCAAAGAGTATTGTTTCAGATCGTGACACCAAATTCGTGGGGTACTTTTGGAGGACCTTGTGGAAGATGTTGAAGATAGAGCTGAAGTTCAGTTCTGCACACCATCCACAGACAGATGGGCAGACATAGGTTGTTAATAGGAGTCTTGGTAACCTACTGAGATGTTTGGTAGGGGATAAACCCAAGGGACGGGACTTGATCTTACCCTAGGCAGAATTTTCTTACAACAATTCTATCAACAGAAGCACTAGTAGATCACTGTTCCAGATTGTGTATGGAGGTAGCCCCAAAACAACTCCAGAATTGAGGAAGATGGACCAAGAGCAGAAAATAAGTGTTGAAGCTAAAGATTTTGCAGATCACATCAAGAATATACATGAGAAGGTACGAGAACACATTAATAAGATGAATATGCAATATAAGGCTAAGGCAGATCAGAAAAGGAGGAATAAGGAGTTTCAGATTAGCGCTGAAGTAATGGTCCACTTGAGGAAAGAAAGGTTTCCCGTGGGACCCTATAACAAATTGAAGATAAAGAAATTTGGTCCCTGTAAGATTTTGAAGAAGCATGATTTAGGGAATGCATATTAGGTAGAGTTGTCTGATGGAATCAACATTTGCCCTGTGTTCAACATTTCAGATTTGATAGAGTATCATGAAGGTGGAACGGAGGAAGCACTAGCAATAGGGCAGTGTGGCATTCTAGTACCTACTTCAGAAAGGGAGGAGATTGAAGCAATTTTGGATAGTCATGTGGGAAGGAGTACTAGAAACAGACAGTATGAAGAATATCTAGTGAAATGGAGAGGAAGGCCTGTGGAAGGTTTATCTTGGCTATCTAAGGCAACGGTTGACTGGTTGGGTTTTCCTCAACCATCTGAGACGTGACGGGGTCACTTCTCAAATTACGCTGGGTGTTTGATGTAGGAGCATCCAGTGGTGTAATGGCAATCTTGCATCACCCAAAAATAGTTAAATTTAAAGTTTCTTAGTTTTTAGATGTTTTTACATTTTTGGATACCCTTTTCGTCATAATGAAATTCCTAATTTATGATTTTTATTTTCTATTCCTGGGTTGAAAGATATTGTAGTTTTAGTTTCTTAGATTTGCACCTGAAAATCTTTCGAGTTAGATTTGAGGAACTTAGAGTTCCCGGAATGGCCTTGAAACTTGCCAAAATAGGCATAGAAAATTTTGAGTGCATTATTGACTTTGAGACCTTTGCAACGGTTCAAACAGTTCGCAAATTGGAGTCCCAGATCAAAAGTTATGGCCCTGGGAAGTTGGCACACTTTCTAGAAAATACAATTGCAAATGTTCTTTTGAAATTTGAACTTCAAGTTGTAATATTCGGTGCCAAACTGCCTAAACTCAAATTTGAATGTTGTTTTGGCTCCAAACTAAAGAGGAGCTCTATTTATGAGCGGGTTTCTAATTTTTGGGTAGCTTTTTGGGGACAACCTCACATATTGTGAAAGGGTTATTTTGTAGCTTTCTGTAACTTGCATGTGTTGTAGAACTTGGGGATTTGAGATCCTCTGCATGTAGGAAGCTCCATTTTCTGAATAATAAAATTATTCTCTTGTTTGTGGGTTATTTTCTAAGTCTCGGGCTGCGCCCTCATCAGTTTTGAACCTCAAATTTCCCAATGTACCATATAGCTTGAGCCAACTGAAAAACCTATTAGGAAAAAATAGAGGCCTTTAAACCCCAAACTTGAGCCTCTTATGGTTAAAGAGTTGACCAAGCTTGTTGAGGGAGACATAATTTTTCCAATTAAACATACCTTATGGATCTCTAACCTTGCCTCAATGAGAAAGAAAATTGGTGAGATTAAACTTTGTGTTGATTTTAGAGACCTCAATAGAGCCTCATTAAAGGATCATTACCCACTTCCCTCAATGGAGTAGATTCTACAAATTGTAGTTGGTTTAGAAAGATTCTCATTACTTGATGGTTATTTAGGTTATAACCAAGTCTTAGTCAAAGAGGAAGATTAGTACAAGATTGCCTTCACCACAAAATGGGGTACCATGGCTTATAAAAGGATGCCATTTGGCATGTCCAATGCTGGTGCCACTTTTCAGAGGGAAATGGACATGGCATTCCAAGGTCTGATTCACAAACTTGTACTCATTTACCTTGATTTTGTAATTGTCGCAACCCTCCTTCTAGAACATTTGAAATGATCATACTCTATGATTATTAAATTAAGTTGGTTTGATGGTAATTATTGTTTTATTTTATCAAATCTTAACCATAATAATAATAATAATAATAAAGTTAAAGTTATAAATTAAATTCTTGAGAAAATAAAATAGTTACTTTATAAAAAAAAAAACTTGCAATGCAGAAATTTAATTTTAGAAATAACAATATTTTTCAAATTATAAATGAAATAGTAATTAAATTCTATTTTTAGCTGATAGGCTCTTTATTATGGGCTTTGCCCACCGAAAAGTCTCACACTAGATTTTTAATGTCGTATTTGTAATGCCGGGAAATAAACTCCGAACATTATCTTTAGTCCCTCAAACTCTGATATTTTTGTTACAGAATACGTCCACCACATTTTGGGCCCATGCAAACAACTCGTAGTTTGTAACGACATGCGTGAAGAAATGGGTAGCTTAACTATATGATCTATTTTTAATTATTATATGCCTTAAAAAAACTACAGTTAGGGCACCAACACTCATGCTTGAGAGACGACACCGAGATTTTGCTGGAGAATGCCCACTGACGACTTCAAGACTGCACTTCTCTCCAGCACCACCATTGGATATCCATGAACTTAACACTTCACATGTCTTGTTATGCCCTGTTAACAACACTGCCATTGGATATGCATGTAAAACAAACTACAGTTAGGGCGCCAACACTATGGTAACCTCACCGCCATTATGCTCTTTAAAATCTTTCCTTCCATTGTGTTCTTTACAAGTTTTAGCTTATGTGAATGGTTTGAAGTAATTGTGTTCTTTACAAGTTTTAGCTTATGTGAATTGTTTGAAGTAGCAATCAAAGGAGTTTTTCCTACATATTTTGCTCCTTTTTTCTCATCATCATTGGTGTGTAGGAACAATTTGTGCAGAATCTTGAGGTAAAATGTTATAATAAGGTTTATTTGCTTTTGTTTGTGCATATTTCCTTCCATTGCGTTCTTTACAAGTTTTAGCTTATGCGAATGGTTTGAAGCAATTGTGTTCTTTACAAGTTTTAGCTTATGTGAATGGTTTGAAGCAACAATCCAAGGAGTTTTTCCTACATGTTTTGCTCCTTTTTGCTCATCGTCATTGGTGTGCAGACACATTTTGTGCAGAATCTTGAGGTAAAATGTTATAGTAAGGTTTATTTTCTTTTGTTTGTGCATATTTTTCTTGACTCTTTTAATTTTATGTTGATGTTTTTTGAATAAACATTATTCTTGTTTTCCCTCTGCAAGCATATCCGAGGTGATTGGAAGACAGTTGTAGGCATTAACAGAGAAGGAGAGCACATTAGAGCTATCTGCTTAAGAGAGGTTAGATTCTTTATCATAGAATACCAAGAAAAAATCCGTGCCTTGATCCTTCCTCTGTATTTGTGGGTGAATTTTCTTTCTCACTTGTAATTGTGAAGTCCACATTCATGATATACACAATTATATTTCCTTTGTTGGACAATAGATTAGACATAGCTTGATAGTCTTCTGTTTCCTTAGTATTTCAATGATGAATATTCTATGGGTGGTTTTTATTTTTAATCATCATTACTCTGCATTGAAAGCCCCTGCTTCTTATCAATAGCTGGATTTGGTTGTTACCATCATCCACTCATCATTTAAGAGGGTTTGATCCACTCGTCTCAGCAGCCCTCCACAAGTGGACAATAATTATACCCGATCTATAGTATAAACTCAGTGAGTTTGATGATTGTCATTGGGAATTGTATGTTTCCACACCTAGGATTTTTTAATCAAGGGCAAAATGCTTTTTCAATGCATTTACCATGATAGGTGCAAACATGTTATTTCCACTCCATTTTCGAGGAAATATGTATGAGGCCCATAAACTTTGTTAATATGATATTTGATTATGAACCAACCACCAAAAATTGAGGCCAGTAAACTAACAAATACTTTTGTGGCCTCCCATTTTAAAAATTTTAAGACACTCCTTCCTATCGTGGGTAAGCCTTATTGAGAGATTATTAGCGGTCCAATCACTACTTTTAGTGAGATTATTGTGTTTTTTATGCAATAAGTTCCAGCTACTCTTACCAAATCTCTACAACTTTGTATAGATAGACTGTTGGCTGTTATTGGCAATGTAATGTTCGGTAGCTTCTTACAAGAGGTAATCACAATTTTCTCCAAGAAGCTGTGTCTAGAAAAAGTTGTTGAATCCTCAAGCTTAGGACAATAACTAATTTATGATTGTTTAAGCTCAAATGAAAAGTATCCATTCTCTTTAAGGAAAAAAATCCACCTACAAGTGCTCCACATAGACCATTCTAAAGGAGGTTAAATTCCCAAACATATAAAGTGCAGATTCATTCCAAGAACTTGGAAAACATTTCACAGAGCTTGGACGTCATGGCATACATTGCCATCTTGGATTTCATGGTATACATGGTTGACCTCATGCCATACATGGTCATATCAACAATTGTAGGTACCGCATGCCCAATTTTCCACTCACCTTCCTCCACATATAACGTGTACTTCTTCAGCAATCCATACTTAAATAGAATATCTGCAATTTCCTTACTATGGTCAGCCTAGTCTACCACTGTAATTATCCATTCTCCTTGATGCACGTTAAGTCTAAAGGCAAAGAAAGGGTCGTCAGAAAATGATTTATTTGCATCCTCTAGTGAGGTAGAGCTACCAACCACAATCACAAAGTAGGTGATAACTGTAATCCAACTTAACCAATTGACATCAGTTTTCTGAGGACCAATACTAGCATGAGAAGACATATATTGATTTAAAGTTGCTTCCACTCCATCCACTGCTTTAACAATCACACATGTGAAATGTGGTGGAACACTCTGAAATAAAAGACAAAACACTCTCAGTTCATCCACAGTAAATTCCTTTCAATTACAGGTCACTTGAAACATCGCTTGTGAAAATCTAGGCAGAAAAAATTACAAAATAAAGATGAAGGTCAATAGTGGAATATAAACACTCCCTTAAAAATGAGATTTATGATTGGTTGTTAAAAGGAGTCTTCAAATCAATACCTTCAACTTGGGAATGCAATTCCAAATTTCTGCATTGCTCAACTGATGACTGTTGTTGGCAGCATAGTGTTCTGGACCTTCGAGCTTTGTCTATAAAGCATTCAACTATATCATTGGTAGTTGAGTTTGTAAACTGGTATATGTCCAACAGATCCATACATTTTTATGAAGCTTAATTGTTAGCAACTACAAGGTTCAATAAAAATTGATCAAGGTATTATTGTGCCTGGAGTGAGAGCATTGATCACCACATTCAACTCTAGGGTCTGTGAATCCATCCTAAGAACCTTAAAAAACTGTCACAAAGCATTTTCAGATGATTTGAAGCTTCAAACTATTTACAAGATTGCAGAAGCATTTCCTAGAAGTATTTTACAGAAATGTTAGATCCCACAAGCACTAAATAGAAGTGTTCACACAACTAAAAGATTGCATAAGCACACTCATATTTCTGTGAAATGTAAGATAGCTCATTATAATGTGGTAACCTGATAATAAATAGATTATGTTTTCAAGTTAGGGCATCTCCATCATGATAAACTAATGAAAAAAATTATGAACAATTGTTAGGAAGCTTCAATATATGCCTCTATAATAACTAGCAATAAAAATTGAAATATAGTATATGCCCCTATAATAACATTTTTTCATTTAAAAGATTGCTTCTGGAATCAGTTGTGTATGTTTCTGTATATATAGTTGATTTCAAAAGCAGTCTTTTAAATTCTACATGGGCTGTGGAAAACTCATGCCAACTAATATTTTATCACTTGTTAGTTGTTACTATTGCATACCATTGCTTGTGCTGGTTGTGTGGATGGATGAATTGTGCCCAATTTTTAAGAGTTTTTCTAATAAACAGTCTGCTTGGGTATGGGTTTCATGTTCTACAGTGCGGTGATTCCTTTATTGGGAGAGATTACAATAAAAAAGAAACACTGCACTACCCCATTGAAGATACTTTCCCTGTGGATTTTACTATTGAGAGTAAAATGATTTGATTTTGGGTTTTATCTTCTTCACATATTTGTAGAAATGCCACCACATATTTTTCAACAAAGTTATTTCTCCTTGTAAGAGCTAAAGATAAAAAACATGGAGCGCATAGAATCTTAGGTAGAAGAGTAGGGAAAAATTTATGAAAGCATTTCTTGAGCAAAAGTCTTAAAGACACAGTTTTGGCCTCAACAACATCCATATTGTCTTAGATTTGTGCTCAAGTCAACATCCACACCCTCTCAGAAAATTTATCTTGGAGAGAAAGGTAGAGCAAGTTTTATGAAAGTAGAATAAATTTTATATATACGTTTTTAAGAGGTAAAGGAGGAAAATTTTATGAATAGGGAAATAAATGTTCTTCGGCAGTAGAGTAGGGTAGGTTTTAGGAAAGCAGTTTACATACAAAGTCTTAGGTTGTGTTTTGGACAAGGTAACATCCATACTATCTTGGATTTGAACCTGAATCAACATCTACACTCTTGGGAAAATACTTTCTATAAGTGAAGGTTTAATTCTATGAGTGAATGTTTAATTCTCTTTCTAGTTTCAAAAAAATTAGCTTAATATTTTCAACAGTGCTAGAGTTGATAGTTTCCATTTTTCACAGTTTACGTTTCAAAACATCATTTTCAATTTTAAAATTTTATAGAAGATTCAGGAACAATTTGGTTCAGATTCCAGTTTATCTTAAGTTTCAGACCTATGGATTGTACTATATTATGATTTATATCATCAACATTTCATATCACACTCTGTGATCCATAAACAAGATGAACAAAGCAAGAGAATTTCACAGTACATCCTGATGATGCATTACAGAGTGTGATCTGAAATGTTGATGATAAAAATCATTGCACAGTAAAATCCAAAAACACTTGTATCCATACTGTGGATTGTGGAAATTTGATAACATACTAAAATTGTTGAACCAGAATTCAAAGGTATTGGATTGACGAGTCATGACCAGACAAACCTTGATATTACTATTTTCTTGTAACTTGACTTTGGGATAGTTCTGGAGAGATTTTTTCATAGGGTTTACAACTTGAGTTTTTTATTACCTTCAAAAAGGGGCCACATGATGAAGCAGATTGCATTTTTTAATTTATGTATTCAGTTCCTAATTCATGAAGTTTAGGATTATACAACACCATACAGTTCCCTCAGAAAATTGACTATCAATCTTAATAGCTCATAGGACTGCTCACACTTAGGCTTCACCATTTATAATGCCTATGACTATAATATGATGTTATCTATTAAATTATTGAACTTCTGTCATCAATTTGTTTTCTTTTCAATTATGTGGTCCATTCCCTCATGTGATGTATTTTCAACACATTTTTTCAAATTTTCTCCTTCACATGTAGAGTGCCATATAATTTTCTACAAGAGGCACTCTTCTAGCCTCTTGGCACCTTGGTCATTCTCACCATCACATTTCAGTAGGAAAAACAAATCATATTAAATGGCACACCTTAAGCATAGGGAAGACCAACATTAGTTATGTCTTGTTTCTTATCTTCAACATTTAGCTGAATTTCAGTGGCAGTCTGTTTCTCTCTCTCATACTTATAGATTGCTCCCTTTGGATGCTTGCATATAATGACATAGTACATGAAAAAAATCCTTAAAAAATGAGTGCCTGCACATAAACCATAGAACATTTAGTATTTATAGGCCATCAATACAAATCATAAATCAAATCAAAATACATTTATAGCAATTCCAATCATCTAAGTCCATCATATGGCTATTTGCAGACCCTCAACATCAAGAAGATTTATAGATGCCATAGAATCTTGTATCCACATGATGATTTATAGACCCTCAGTAATAAGAAGATTTACAAACATCTTCAAATATCTCATAGCACCAACAGGTGGCAATCTGTGGATTGCCAATAATAGTAGAGTATACAAGAACCACCTCATAAATTCATAATTTCCCAACAGGGTGACTTCCAATCCTCACTAATACGAGGATTTGTAGAAATATTGTTGAGAATTTTCATTCAATGAAGTACAAAAACATGTATAGATAATAATTTCTCATTTTAGTTTGTCAACTATTGGTAGACATTAAATTCATTATCGAAAGCAGATAGATCAAAGAATAGCTTACCTTGACAAGCCTATAAGATATTTTGTGAAGTAAATATTAACTACACGAACCTCACAACAATGATTTTAGACATCATAGACATAAACTGAAACAGCCAGAGATGCCTTGTTGTAAACCTGAAAATATAGAATCTTACTATGAATAGTATCATATATTCTTCCTACTCACTACAGAACAATCAAACTATGGCTGACAATAGTGTATGGCTCTCAATGGTTTTTGTATTTGTAGTTATGTTTTGCTCTTTCTGTTAATTGTTTTTGTTTTGACAATAATATTTTTAATACTTCATTTTAAACTTTCCTTTTTGTTAATTCTTAATTTTACATTTATATTGTTTGTAGCTATGTCTACATTATTGACTACAAATGCAATCAAGCTGATGAATGATGGCAATCTAGGCTTGGATCCTCATCTCCAAGTATTAGCTACCTCAAACTTTGGCCATGGTCCTGAGAGAAACAATCGATATAGAATAGACCTTTCTGATGGAGAGCATAAACAAAGAGCATCATTGCCACAAAAGTACAACCACTATATAACTTCTAAGCAAATTCACAAGGGATCTATTATACAACTAACAAAATATAGTTGTCCAATGATTTGTAGTTCAAGGTTAGTATGAAAGTTCAATACTATTTCTATACCTTATAATTCAGTTTTCAACTTCTACAATATATTACTAATTATATTTTTACTTACAATTACGTAGGTGGATTGTCATTTCACAACTAGAGCTTGCATGTACAGATCATGCCATCATTGGTGAACCTGTCTTCTTATTTCCAGAGCAAGAGGAACATCTACAGAATGATGCTACAGATACATTTGATTATCTTGTATCACCAACAACCCCAAACTCTAAAAAAATGATGTTTGGCATAGACCCATCTCAATCTAAGAAGGATGTATCTATTAGCATCAGTCCTATCAAAATTTTGAACCCTTTTCAAACAAGGTGGACTATCAAAGGCCGTGTAACTATGAAAAAAGAAATCCACTGGTACACCAATCAAAAGGGAAGTGGACAAGTTTTCAGCTTTGATATCACAGATAGTGAACACACAGAAACACGTGTTACTTGCTTCAATGAAGTTGTAGACATTCATTTTGGAAACATTAATATTGGATCTGTATATTCATTATCTGGTGGGACCATTAAATCTTCTAATAAGCTTTACAACAAGCTAAATAGTGGAATAGAAATTACCTTAATGGTTGAATCAAAGGTGATAGTCTATGAAGATGACCTCTCTATTCCAAAACATCAATTCTCTTTCACACCTATCAAGGAAATTGTGAGTAAGAGTAATAATTTAGTTGTTGATGTTATTGGAATTGTTGTTTGTGTAGATCCAAGCTCTACAATAAGGAGGAGGGATGGTACAAAGGTTTTGAGGTGGGGCATCATGATATTAGATATGTCTGCATCAACTATAGATGTAACTTTATGGGGACCAACAACTCAGAAAGAAGGCATACAACTTCAACACATGTACCACTTAGAACAAACCATTGTTCTAGCTATTAAAAATGGACGTGTTTCTGACTATAATGGAAAGGTAATAAGCACATAATTTGTAACTACACACCTATCCATGGATCCGAACATAGAAGAAGCAAAACAACTTAAAAATTGGTATGCACATAATGGGGCTAATATTGTACCTTCCTCCACAAAGCTTAATGATATGCTTCCTATTATCACAAGAATGACAATTGAAAACATTCGAGAACAATCAGTAAAAATAATACAACCCATCCAATTCATTGCAAAGGCAACAATACTATTCATCAAATCTAACTCCTTCTGTTATCCAGCTTGTCCTCTTCAATCAGATGGAAAACAATGTAAGAAAAGGGTTATTCAAAATGAAGAAGATAAATGGTATTGCTCAAAGTGTGCAACAACATTTGCAGATTGCAATTATAGGTACATACTTCAAGTCAAACTGGAGGATCACACAGATATAATATGGGCAGTTGCATTTGATGAGATAGCAACAAAAATCATGGGTATGTCTGCACAAGAACTATATACACTGCAATTTAATCATGAAGCAGAGATAAGTATCGAAGATGTAATAAGAAGTGTTATCCTTATACAATTCTTATTCACACTATCATGCAAAAATGAGACATACAATAATGAAGAGTGCTTGAAAGCAACAATCATTAACGCTGATAAGATAGATTTTATTGTAGAGAGAAAATTCTTGGTTTCTAAAATCAATGAGATATGCAGTGATATGAACAATTAGGAATACATTCCTTATTTTCTATGAAACAGTGTATATATTATTATACTTGTATATATTCTTGTACTGATTTGTAAATAAAAATCACATTGTCAGCCATGGCCTCTATTTTTAATAGAGCTTTTTCTAATAGATAAATATTCTGTATTTTTCTCTATTTAGTGAAATTGCATCAACTTTCTACATTGAAGTACTTTCATGTTTCTCAGCTGTCCAATTGAACACT
>VDFB02262796.1:0-117259 GCA_007258455.2 Sequoia sempervirens
TGTCCTCCAAGATCTCTCACATGAAGGAAACTAAGAAGAGTGCCTTACAGACCTGCAAACCTGCAAGGAAGCGTCCTCCAAGATCTCTCACATGGAGGAAGCCGGGGAAGTGCCCTACAAACCCACATACTTGCAGGGAAGGTGTCCTTCAAGATCTCTTGCATGAAGGGAACCTAGGAAAGTGCCCTACAGACCCACAGGCTTGCAGGGAGGTATCCCCCAAGATGTCTCACATAGAGGAAACCCAAAGAAAGCGCCCTACACACCCACAGACCTGCAGGGGAGCCACCCCCAAGATCTCTTGCATGGAGGAAGTTCAAAGGAAGTGTCCTACAAGCCCATAGACCTGCAGGGAGATATCCCACAAGATCTCTCACATGGAGGAAACCCAAGGAAGGGGACTCTGCAGAGTCAAAAAGTGGCTTCACAGACGCACCTACAAAGCAAAAGTGGTCACGCAGGAAAGTAAGCAGACAGTCACACAGGCCGTCGACAAATTGGAAGGCTTTCAAAGGGGTCCCTTGAGAACCCTTCAAAAGAAGATGGGTCCACTCAAAGGACGTGCTATTTGAAAAGTGAGGTCTAGTCAGGCTGCCCCCAAGCTAGACGCCAATGAATTCATTTGAGAGAAAATCTTTCAAAGGGGGTCCCTCGGGAACCCTTCAAAAGAAAGGGGTCCACTCAAGGGATGCTTAGTTTGAAGGTGTACAAAGAGGAGAGAGAGGGTCCTTGAGAAGGACACACATCTCCAAAATGAGTTTTCATTGTCCCCAACATACAGGGGAGGAGAACTATGAAAGATACTTAGAAAATGCAAGATAGAGGTAGACCTCAATATCACTTGTCATGCGAAGAAAAGGTAGGTGCATTAGCAAATAAAGGAGTGACGACACCTGAATCATGAAGTTATATTTTTTCCTTCAAGGCCTTACATTCACTAGTGGAATGGCTAGGCACTCGATGGTAGTCATAGAAAGAATGTTTCGCTTTATCATGTTCATGAGATTTCTTGCATGTAGAAGGAAGAGTCATTAAGTGGGCTTTTAGAAGCTGCAACAAAATATGCTCTTGCTTAGATAAGGGATGAGGAGTAGGAAGCAACCCTTTCTCTTGTGGAGAAAAGTTTGACTGCTTGCAAGAAGATACGAAGATGGGAGACAAAGGAGGATCCTCATGGAGAGTATTATTCCGGCTAGGGGGATCATACTCCTCTACGGGATCGCCATCACCCTTCTTGATAGGACTACCAATATTAACCTCCTTAATATAAGTGTGATCATCTTCCTCAGAAGGAGGATCAACACCAAGAACATTACTATTTGCGTTGGCCTTACACCGCGATACAAAAGAGTAACCATCTTCGATAGCGGGTGTGAATGATGCCATTGGAAAGTCTAAGTGGATCGAGTCGTCTTTATATTCCTGAACGAAGGAATCAGTAAAGTCTAAGGAACCCCAATCATCACCAAGACATGCATTTTCTTGAGAAGGAGTAGACTTAGTATTTCTTACTCTAGCAGGATCTTCTTCAAGGATATCTATCTCAAGAGTATCCTTTGTAGTAGTTACTGCTGGAGTAAACATCAACACATTGGAAGATACTGAAGGACTAAGAGTAGGCACAACTGAAGCATGACCGACAACTACCATCTCACATAAGCGCATAGCATCAAGGTCAGCCTTGATTGTGACTACTTAATGGATTTATGCAAGGTAGACAAAACTGCACCCATAGCATGAATCCATGGTCTACCAAGAAGGTTATATGGTAATTTTTCTGGCATAACATATACAAGGGTGGGTACAGTAACGGGTCCAAGCTGCAAAGGTAATACTATTGTGTGTAGGGCTTGTCGACCAACATCAAACCCACAAATGACAACTAAAGAAGTATTAAGAGAAGATGAGTCAATATTAATCTTAGGCAATAGATCAATGCTACATACATTGAGCGTTGAACTAGGGTGAACGAGAGTACGTCTAATGCCAATTTTATTAATGTTAACTATGATCATTAGAGGGTCCGCTTGCTTCTATACATTTGGAGGTGGGAGCTCCTATGGATAAAACGTAATATCTGGCGAATCTGCACGAATATGAGCTATCAATGCATTAGCATCTGCCGGCCTAGCGGAAGAAGGAAAGAGGATCTTTTGCAAGGCTTCTTGAAGCATACCTTGATAAATTGGAGCAGATTGAACCAAGTCCCACAATGAGATCTTAGCCGGAGTAACATAGAGTTGCTCGACAAGATTGTAATCACTAGGTGCTTTAGTTGTAGGTATAGGTGCTTGAGGAAGGCTAGGTTGTTTATTCATTTTATTCTCATAGGTATGGGCTACCAATTTGTAAGAGTAGCCATACACATATCAGGAGAATCACTCTCAGATGAAACACCATCAATAGAACAAGCCCTTTTAGGACTAGCTGGAGTCACATAAATGATCGGTCTCTTAGGCCTTTGAGGGGCAGCAGGGACATAGATTACATTTACAGAATCATCACAACTAGTAGAATAATTATTTGAAGACATATTCTCAACATCAACCCAAATGGGATCAAATGTGGAATAATTGTTTGAGGAAACATTCTCAACATTGATCTAGGGAGGATAAGATGTGGAAGGAGGTTCATCATTCACTAATGCATCATCTCCAGAAGAGAGTGCATCATTCATCAATGGAACGTCTCTAGAAGAGAGTGCATTGGAATGGAGAGGAGATTCATCATTCACTAGTGCACTATCTCTAGAAAAGAGTGCATTGGAATGGATAGAAGGTAGAGTAATGTTAAGAAAAGTATCAATGATTTCATCTTCTTGCAACAAAATATCCTCCAAAGCAAGATGACTTTCATGAGAAGGATCAAAGATATCAAGTGACATAGGCAAAGCCAAGTCACGATCACATGCATGAAATGGAATATCATTAACATTTTGAACAAAATTAGATACTGAACTAATAAAAGAAGATATTAAATTCATTACGATTTTTTCAGTATTTTCTATGTTATAGTAATTTGTGTTTTTAGAGGTCTTTGGAGCAGAATTTGAGGTCATAACTTGTGTCAGTCCCTAAAATTTGATTGTAGAAGGCATTAGTATTTTAGGGACTAAACTAGTTCTCTAGGAGACCTTTCCAAGCAGTGCAAATGGTTACGAATTACGGTATAGGAGTCAAAGTTATATTACATCAAGTAGGGGTAAATAAATTCCTAGTTTTTTGGAAGATTTTCTCTTCACGTCGGGTTCCCCAAAATGTAGAGAAAGGGGATTTGCTACTCACGAGCTCCCTTCATTCAGAGAGCCTCGCGAGGCGAACTGCCCTAAACTACCTCAAGGAACAGCGGTGAGAGTTTCAGAATTTGAAATAGCGGGTCACAAAGGTTTTCTGGACAAATTGACAAGCTCTCAACCAAAGGATGATAGCGTAGAATATGGACGATGGCATGGCGTGCTGGGCACGTTGGCGTCTCATATGGACTAGAGAACGAGAATGTCTCAGAAAACAACAAAATGACTACTACTCCGATTGCTGAGAGCTGACAGGATATAGGGAAATAGCGGAATGTAATAGAACTACAATAAGATGAAATGAAACTGATAAAGATAAGGAGAAAGGAAAGAAATACTTACATCCACGGGAGTGATGAAGCCTCTAGCAGGTGAGTGTCTTTGATACTTGCATGCATAAGATCTTGAGAAAGTGTTGGGGTTGTATAGGGGTTTGCCTCAGTCAAACCCCTGTTTTGGTGTTTCTACTTCCACAGACAGCCAGATAGAAAGAGAGAGAGTAACCGAAAGGGAAAAAGCGTGTGGTGGCAAAACTTGCTTTAGGAGTAGAACCCACACCACCAAATATGAGTGATAAAAGCAAACCCTGCTCGAGGAGAACTCGTATCACAAAAGAGGTGATAAAAGAAATCCCCGCTCAAGGAGGAGAACCCGTATCATGAAGTAAGTATGCAATAGATGAGGGATATGGAATCCTAGGATGCTTACAAGCATAAGGAAAGGGAGATAGAGCTGCAAGAGCTGAAAGGGTGTTGTGAGCTTGAAAAAATGCTATTGTAGCAAGCAATGGAGTTGTGCAAGCAAGAGTAAGAGGGGAGAATGCTTGAAAAAGAAGCCAAGAAGGAGAGGAAGCTAGAAGCAGAAGAGTGGAGCTAGAAGAAGTTAGAAGATCTTAGAAGACAAAATGGATTGAAAAAAATGCTTTTAAGAAGGGAAAAGAAGCTTCTTTAGTCGTTACAAGGCGTCCTGGGCCGTTACCACCAACAAAAAGGAGGTGACATGTGGAAAGCATGCTCGGAGATAGCTATTTGAGCGTTGAAACGCCGCAAGATGTTAGCGCGGTGCGCAAACGTCCGCATGACATGCTAGTGTTCGGACACATCACACTACAAAATGACGAGAACGGGAAAAGCCCAAAGTTTGATGTAAAGTTGATGCGCGAAGGGTGGCTGCTGAAAAGGGGTGTCGGAGCATCCTGGGAAGGGAAAAAGGCTGATGCAGGGGCTAAAATGAGCCTACACAAGATGCTAAGGGAGCAAACACTAAAGCAGAGACAAGAATGTATGCAAAATTGTGAGGGGTGCAATTTTATGACTATACATTCAAAAATATGAATGTATATATGGAGACACACATTGTTTGGAAGGCACATAGATTTTGGTCAAAACTCAGAAGTTAAATTAGCATTTCTACATGTAGGCTATTCAAAGGAAAGAAAAGGTATAATGTAATGTCCCCATTTCCGATGTCCTTTGAGCTAGTGTGCTTCTGACTCACTAGTTTTAGTAAGTACTATATTTAGTAATCAGTGTAGGGTTCCCTAGTTGGGCAGTATGTTGGAGTTGTTTGACGAGCTTTAATGTTTTGGCCAGTTTGTTATTTGGTGAGCACTTACTATTTTTAGCAGTAGCTATTTATAGTAAATCTATTTTGGGAAACTGGTCTCAGACTCTTAGTGTCCTCAGTAGTTTTTCTTCTATGGTGGCGTTGGAGAGTCCAAGGTTGGCTTATGTAATATTTGCTTTTAGTTAGTCACTTAAGTTATTTTAATAAAATAACTTTATAACTTAAGTGAGGGGGTAGGTGGTCATCCAAAAGTACCTTGGTGCCTAATGAGATAACTTAATGTTGTTTTAGAAGGTTGAATAAGGTAAGATAGTTTTCTTTTGAGCAGGATGCCCCTTTGCAGAATATTTGATTATGTTTTAAAGTATAAAGCAAATATATTAAAAGTTTTTTGGAGGGAAAATGATTCAAATTGGAGGTTGCCCTAATTTCTCTCTCCACTTCTATTTAATTTGCTTTTTGGCTCTCATTTGGAAATGATGGATTTGATAACTTAAGGAGACTCTGTTGGATTGTTTCTAGTTTATTATTTGCAGCTGGTTGAGGATGGAAACCCTCATTTTTAGCACTGGTTTTGGTGGTGAGAGATCCACCCTAGATAGATTGTGGAGGAAGTCACTCAGGCTTTCTATGGGAGCGTTATTGCAATTTTTGGGAGTCATTTTTCAGTGGAAAAATTGGTGTTGAATGATTGTACTTTTGGTTGGATTGGAGTAAGGGTTTGTTTTGAACAAAGACTTCAACAATAGTGCTAGTTATTCCTGTTCTTGCTAAGCTACAATGACTTTATATACTCTGTTATTCATTCTTTCTCTGAGATCGTGTTATCTGGAAACACTAGGTGTTGGAATTTGTGGTTGAGCTGGGACTAGACGTGATAGTTGGAGCATGGCATGAGTTTCTTCATACAGACCAGTATGAGGGTCGTTCTGAGCATTTGTTGCATGGCGTGAGTCCTGGAGCCTTGGTCGCACTTATCCTCTTGCAGATTTGTGATGTCTGATCTTTTCTGTGCTTTCTGGAAATTGTGTGAGGTTGGATTGAGATGTGTGTGGCCTTTATGGAGAGTTAGTATGTTTAGGAAGGAAGGTCGTGGGGTTTAGAGTCTGTACTTGGCAACATTACACTTATCTCAAGTTGATTGCAAACCTTGTGTGCTAATCTCCAGGTTTGAGAACTTTTAATCTATCATTACTACCTTTGTATTTCAGTCATTGCATTGCAAGGGTTTGGTTAAAGTTTTTGCTTATATTCGAACTGCAAATAGGAGGGTTTATGGGGAATGAATTCATGTACTAGTCTCGGGATATCATTCTAAGAATGTATGTTCAGTTTTGAGTCTTGTAACGAGCTGAGTGTCATGTCCCCAACATTGTAACCAATCAACCAAATAAAATAGATATCAAAATTATAAATTATAAATTTAAATATTATTACAATTATCATAGATGATATTGTGATAGTTGATAAACAATAGATTAAATGATGTATACATGATTGAAAACCTTATAGAAAGACAATAGAAAATGGCATATGTAGACTTGGAAACGAGTTTATGATTACAAATGCATATATTTACGGATCATCTGTTTGGAAGCATAAAATCAAAGCATCAAATTATCGAACATGAGGTTCTTCAGGCGTTATTTGACCTCATACTGCTGTTCATAATGGCCACATCATTTGATAGGCGTAGCAATGAAGAAGAGTGAAATGACATTGTGCGATGGTCTTCACATAAAGTACAATGATCATTTGAATATTGCTAGCCTGGGCGGAATTCATGAGGGGAGCGATTCCTATTGTAAATTGCAAGACAACGGTGATATGGTGACGAGGATCAAACAAGTAAAGAGTAGAGGATAAACTGATTAAAAGAAAAATTAATAGATAATAGATATTTATGTTTCATAGTTGATGATTTAATTATAAGAGATACATAATTATTACACATGGTATATTGTTAAGCGTCAATTGATCAAACAAATACCTTAATCGATTTCATTTAAGCATATAACGAAAATCACCAAGAGGCATCTCCATTCGCAAAGGACACATCTTGTTGAAAAGTCGCGATCTATCATAATATTAGAAATATCGAACGCTAAGATCAATCGTGAGAGTGTCGTGGAACAAGAGGAAAGGGGAAAGGCAACCAAAAACATAAGTGTGAAGAGCCTTGCTGAATCTGTGTGATGAGCTTGCTCAAAATGGATAAGATAAGCAACCGAACTAATCAATCAAATATCTAAAAGATATTCAAATCACTTAGTAGATTTAAATTTGGAAGTTTAGAATAATATGATCGCTTTTGATAACAAGCATAGAGTGATACGATGAAATAAATACTGTATTGATTGATCTTCAACTCAACTTGAGACAGCAGGGGAACTTATAGTATCAATCTTAGTTCATCTATAGTCTTTTGTAGAGTTTCCTAAAATACCAATCGAACTTCCTGCTATCTCAGTCAATTACTCAATATACTCGTGCACCACGACTGAAGGATCTCTATGCCTGTCTATTGGGTGTCTTCTTTCTCTTAATTGTGTATGATCTCCTCCTCTTCATTACCACGAGTGTCTTATATGGAACGATGCCAAAAGATGCGACCTTAGATTGGTATTTGTCCTTCCTCCATGCGTCTCTTCATACATAATTAATGATTGTTAGTTTTGCAAACCAATTCCTTTGTGTCTTCCATAGTTGTGACTTTGGGCTTAGGTTATCCATTGTCCTCTTCATCCATTAGACGTGTAAAGACTCTAATCTTGGCTTAATCTGCCATTATATCATGAGAATGTTATATACTGTTAAATAAATAATGATTAATATATACTTATCTTAGATAAATGTATTAAATGTATACTTATCTTAGATATTCTTCCGTGATGGGGACATCACAAGTCTCCCCCTCTTGTTCTTTGCTTGTCCTCAAGCAACTTATAACTCTTTCCTCAATGTTCTTGTCAGGTATACCTGTCTTATCTTGGAAAAAGATTGTAACATCTTGTTACAGTTAATCTCTTTCTAGGCTTTCTAGATACCTCATTCTTAAGTGTATCCAGCCTTATAATCCTGAGAAAAGATTGTAACATCTCTTTCTAGGCCTTCTGGATACCTTACTCTTAAGTGTACCCAACTTTATAATCTTGGGAAAAGATTGTAACATCTCTTCCTAGGCCTTCTCGATACCTTACTCTTAAGTGTACCCAACTTTATAATCTTGGAAAAAGATTGTAACATATCTTCCTAGGCCTTCTGGATACCTTACTCTTAAGTGTACCCAACCTTATAATCCTGGAAGCGAGTTTCCACTTCACATGCCTTATGGATACCCTATATTTTGGTGTATCCATCCTTAAGATCCTCGGAAGAACCTTGTTTCTGCCCAGGCCTTATGGATACCCTATTTGGGTATATCCATCCTAATTCTTATATGCATTTATTGTAATGTAATATTACATATTATCCTCAAAGGATATTCTTGTGCAAGGGAATAGACTTATTAGCTTATATTGAAAACACGACATACAATAGTTAGTCTATTTCTTGTTCTTAGTCAAAGGCCATTATGTTTTGCCCTTCTTGAATTTGTTTATCTTTAAATGCCTTAAAAGTTTCTTCATTTTCCCATGTGGCATCTTCTTCAGGGAGTCCCTTCCATTTGATTAGAGACTTGGTAATGACCCTATACTTCAATTTCCTTTCTTTGGTGTCTAGGATAAATTTTGGTTCTAAGGTAAGTTTCCCTTCATCGTCTAGAGATAGTAGCTTAGTACAAGGGATGACTTGCTGCCCAAGGACCTTCTTAAGCTTGGATGCATGGAAGACATTATGGATCTTGCTATTCTTTGGTAGCTCTATCTCGTAAGCTACCTCGCCCACTCTTTTTATAACTTTATAGGGACCGTAAAAACGGGGCTTGATCTTTTCAGCCCCACTCCTTTTGATTGATGTTTGCTTATATGGTTGTAGCCTCATAAATACTTGATCTCCAATTTCAAATGTCCTTTCTATGCAGTGCCGATCGACATAGATTTTTTGTTGGTTCTGGGCTTGTTGTAGATTTTCCTTGAGAGTTTTCATGAGGTTGATATTTTCAGCCCCACTCCTTTTGATTGATGTTTGCTTATATGGTTGTAGCCTCATAAATACTTGATCTCCAATTTCAAATGTCCTTTCTATGCAGTGCCGATCGACATAGATTTTTTGTTGGTTCTAGGCTTGTTGTAGATTTTCCTTGAGAGTTTTCATGAGGTTGATATTTTGCTGTATGAAGTCTTGTGCACTTTTTACTTTGCTTTCTTGGATGACCAAATTTCCAAAGGAAAGAACTTCATATCCATATAGGGCCTTAAAGGGGCTTATTCCAATAGACATGTGGTGGGTAGTATTATAACAATACTCGCCCATGTGTAGTCATTTTATCCATGCAGTTTGCTGTCCTGTGAAATAATTCCTTAAGTAACCTTCTATCCATTTGTTAACTATCTCTGTTTGCCCATCCGTTTGTGGGTGGTAACTTGTGCTTGGAGTTAGACTTGTTCCTGCTAGCTGAAAAAGTTCTTGCCAAAATTGGCTAAGGAATTTGCTATACCGGTCACTGATGATTGTCTTGGGTATCCCATGGAGTCAAAAGACTTCCTTAAATAATAATTCTACTATTTGAGGCACTTTATATTCCGACAAGATTGCAAAGAAGTGGGCATACTTAGAAAGCCTATCCACTATCACATAAATGCAATCTTTTCCATGCACTTTGGGTAATCCAGTTATGAAATCCATTAAGATGCTTTCCCATTTTTGGTTGGGAATGGGTAGTGGTTGAAGTAAACCTTCGGGATGATTTTGTTCCACTTTGTTTTGCTGACAAGTCATGCATTCGTGTACATGTTTAAGCACATCTTTCTTTAATCTCTTCCATGAATACTTCTCTCTAATCTGTTTATAAGTTTTGTAGTAACCTTTGTGGCCGACTAGAGGACTATCATGGAATTCCTCTATAATTTTGTTCTTTATCTTTGAGCGGGGGACAAAAAGTACCCTCCCCATATATAGGATAAGGTTGTCCCACACCTTGTACTCTTCATTTGGCATTCTTCCTTCTAATATCTTAGAGGCTTGTGCATCTTTGGCATACTCGGTGATAATGTCATTTTTCCAATCTTTTGAAATGCTTGTGATGGTGCTGAGATAAGGGCGTCTAGATAAAGCATCTGCCACCCCATTATTGGTTCCTTTGACATATTCTATGTTGAAATCATAGGCTTGAACTTAGCTTTCCCACTTTTGTTGACGATCATTAAGATCTTTCTAATTCATGAAGTACCGTAGACTATTGTGATCTGTTTTGATGATGAATCTTCCACAAACTAGGTATTGTCTAAATTTGGCTAGGGCGTGCATAATAGCCAACATTTCCTTATCATAGATGTAGTGCTTCTTGGTCTCTGATAGCTTGCGGCTCTCAAAGGCTATTGGATGTTTTTTTTGCATGAGAAAAACTCTGATTCCCTCTCTTGAAGCATCACATTGTAGCTCAAAGGGTAGTGTGAAGTTAGGAATAGCAAGGATAGGGTAGGTACTCATGGCTTCCTTAAGTTGTTCAAAGGCTTGTTGTGCTTGGTCATTCCACAAAAAGGCCCCCTTTTTAGTCAAGTCTGTAAGGGGAGCGACTATCTTGGAGAAGCCCTTGACAAAACGCCTATAATAGTTGCATAATCCCACAAAGCTCCTAAGTTGAGTCAAGGTCTTTGGTCTGGGCCATTCTTTAATGGCTTTAATCTTCTCCTCATCCACGCCCACCCCTTCTGCATTTATTTTATGCCCCAAATAGAGTATTTCTTCCTGCCCAAATTCACATTTTGACATTTTTTGCGTAAAGGGATTCTGATTCCAATATGTTTAAGACTTCTTCAATATGTCGGAGATGCTCTTCCCATGTTTTACTATAGATCAAGATATCATCAAAGAAGATAAGTAAGAATTTTCTTAGTTGTTGGCGAAAAATGTGGTTCATGCATGATTGGAAGGTGGTTGGGGCATTGGTGAGGCCAAATGGTAAGACTAGGAATTCAAAATGCCCACAGTGACATTGGAAAGCTGTTTTTAGTACGTCTTCCTTCTTCATTTTGATTTGATGGTATCTTGACTGTAAATCAATTTTGGAAAAATACCTTGCTCCATGGAGTTCATCCATTAATTCATCTATCCTTGGGATTGGATACCGATTCTTAATAGTTTTCTGGTTTAAAGCCCTGTAATCTATACAATTTGCATAGTTCCATCTTTCTTTTTGACTAGCACTATGGATGATGCAAAGGGACTATTACTTGGTTGAATGTGTCCCATTTCTAGCAATTCTTTAATGGTCTTTTCAATCTCTTCTTTGAATCTTCGAGGATGCCTGTAGGGGGTGGTTATCACCGGTTTTGCTCCTTCTTCAAGTTCTATAGAGTGCTCAAATCCCCTTTTTGGGGGTAGACCGGGGGGATATCTCCAAAAATCTTTTTGTGTCTCTTTAGAATAGGTTGGACGTTTATGTGAATTGCTTTCTCATGAGAAGGTGATTTATCTAATACCATGCATTGTGCTATCCATTCACCTTGGCCATGCCTTACAATCCTTTCCATCCTTTTGCACGATACCACTTTTGGGGACCCATTTGGCATTACTTTTAATGTAACCTCTAGTCTGTTGCGCTTGAAGTAGATTTCTAAGTTTGGGTTATCCATGGTGAAACACCCTAGGGAATTTATCCAAGGCATCCCTAATATCACATCATTTTGTAGGTTCACAACATAGAAATCCCCTCTTATGGTATGTCCATCCATTGTAATGTCTAATTGGGGAATGATCTTTGTGCATTGATCCATAGTTCCATTTGCTAGTGCTACCTTGAAACCATTGAAGTTTTGGGCCTCCAATCTTTGTTTTGCTACTAAGTTTTTGCTGATAAGTTGTGGGAAGCCCCACTATCAACCAAAGCAATAATTTTCTGTCCTTTTAGTGTTCCTTTGATCCGGAAAGGTCTATGTTCACTTGTTTGAGAGATGACCGCTAAGGTTCCTTGTTCATCTGGTTCTCGTCTTTCCTTTTTGGTAGGAGTTTCTTTTGTCTCTTCATCCGATACTTCTTCTATTTTATGTATTTGTCCCTTCTTGCATTGGTGGTCTTGTCCCCAAGGTTCTTTGCATTTGAAACATAAACCTCTCTTCATTAATCCTTCCCTCTGTTTGATTGCTTCCTTTTCATGGCATTGGTGTCCCATAATCCATGGTTCTTTGCAAAAGTAGCATGCTCTTTCTTTATTATCTCTTCTTTGTTGGTCTTGTTTGGGTTGTGACTTGGATGAGGGTTTCTTAGATTTTTCCTTTGAAGAGCTGGATTCCACTTTCATGGCCCTTTGAATTGCCTCCCCCACGGTTTGTGGTTCTAATGGGTTTACTATGTTCTTAATTGGTTCCTTGAGTCCTTCAATGAATATATAGGTAAGCCTTCTTTGGGATAGGTTGGGGACCATGATAGCTAGCTTTTGGAATTGATTTGCAAATTCCTCCACTGTTCCATGTTGGCTAAGTTGGGCAAGTTCCTTAAAATACCACTCAAGATGCTTTTGATCGAATCTATTAATGATCTTTTGAGTGAATTCACTATAGGTGACTATATTTCGATGGCCTTGGGTGATGAGTCCATGATGCCACCAATCATGAGCTATCCCTGATAGGTGGAGGACAACAAATTTAATGGCATTCTCTTTGGTCATGGGGCTGAGGGATAGGTAAGTGTCAAGCTTTTGAACCCATGATTGTGTGGTGAACTTCTCAGAGCCGTCGAAATATGGTAATGTCATCTTATTAATTCTTGATCTAAGGTCTTTGTCAGCATGCTTCTTCCTCCTGTTTGGATTGGCTTGGGTTTTGACTTCGTAATATTCCTTGAATGGTATGAGTCTTTGAATTGCAGGGTCTAATTCGGCATACATATGAGCAATGTCTTCTGCACTATTTGAGTTTGGCTCTTCTATTTCTTCTACGGGATTTTCTCTTGGAAGGAATGGAGGCATGGTTGGCCTTTGTGTGGAACTTTGGGTTGAATGCTCATTTTCAAAATGGTTCAAAAGTATGTCTCTCCTTGGAATGGCTCTTTCATGAGTATTATTGTTATTCATGTTTTGAAGAGCCTGGAGAATCAGTTGATTGGTTTTTTCAAATTTTTCGTTGGTTTGTTCCATGAAAGTTCTGAGTTCCCGAGCCAATTGTTTGGCCATAGTTCCTTTTTTGTGGTAGGTTTGCATTCACCTTTTCCCTACAGGTTGGCAAGACAAATGCTCTAATATCACTGTGAAGAGCCTTGCTGAATCTGTGTGATGAGCTTGCTCAAAATGGATAAGATAAGCAATTGAACTAATCAATCAAATATTTGAAAGATATTCAAATCACTCAGTAGATTTAAATCTGGAAGTTTAGAATAATATGATCGCTTCTGATAACAAGCATAGAGTGATATGATGAAATAAATACTGTATTGATTGATCTTCAACTCAACTCGAGATAGTAGGGGAACTTATATTATCAATCTCAGTTCATCTATAGTCTTTTGCAGAGTTGCCTAAAATACCAATTGAACTTCCTACTATCTTAGTCAATTACTCAATATACTGCCACCAATCATGAGCTATCCCTGATAGGTGGAGGACAACAAATTTAATGGCATTCTCTTTGGTCATGGGGCTGAGGGATAGGTAAGTGTCAAGCTTTTGAACCCATGATTGTGTGGTGAACTTCTCAGAGCCGTCGAAATATGGTAATGTCATCTTATTAATTCTTGATCTAAGGTCTTTGTCAGCATGCTTCTTCCTCCTGTTTGGATTGGCTTGGGTTTTGACTTCGTAATATTCCTTGAATGGTATGAGTCTTTGAATTGCAGGGTCTAATTCGGCATACATATGAGCAATGTCTTCTGCACTATTTGAGTTT
Organism: Sequoia sempervirens; assembly: GCA_007258455.2. Taxonomy (NCBI): domain Eukaryota; kingdom Viridiplantae; phylum Streptophyta; class Pinopsida; order Cupressales; family Cupressaceae; genus Sequoia; species Sequoia sempervirens. The sequence continues at coordinate 13,840 of VDFB02262796.1, forward strand.
GGCTCTTCTATTTCTTCTACGGGATTTTCTCTTGGAAGGAATGGAGGCATGGATTTGGCCTTTATTGTGGAACTTTAGGTTGAATGCTCCATTTCAAAATGGTTCAAAAGTATGTCTCCTTGGAATGTCTTTCGTGAATTATTATTGTTATTCATGTTTGAAGAACCTTTGGAGAATCGATTGATTGGTTTTCAAATTTTAGTTGGTTTGTTCCAACGAAGAGTTCACAGGTTCCAGGCAATTGTTTGTACAGTTCCTTGGTAGGTTTTGCATTCACCGCACTTTCCCTCTGGGACTGGCAAGAATAAAATGCTCTAATATCCTTTGTAGAGAACTTGCTTTAGATGTGTGATGAGCTTGCTCAAAATGGATAAGATAAGCAATTGAACTAATCAATCAAATATTTGAAAGATATTCAAATCACTCAGTAGATTTAAATCTGGAAGTTTAGAATAATATGATCACTTCTGATAACAAGCATAGAGTGATATGATGAAATAAATACTGTATTGATTGATCTTCAACTCAACTCGAGATAGTAGGGGAACTTATATTATCAATCTCAGTTCATCTATAGTCTTTTGCAGAGTTGCCTAAAATACCAATTGAACTTCCTACTATCTTAGTCAATTACTCAATATACTCGTGCGCCATGACTAAAGGATCTCCATGCCTGTCTATCGGGTGTCTTCTTTCTCTTACTTGTGTATGATCTCCTCCTCTTCATTACCACGAGTGTCTTATATGAAATGATGCCAAAAGATGCGACCTCAAATTGGTATTCGTCCTTCCTCCACACGTGTCTTCATACATAATTAATGATTGTTAGTTTTGCAAACCAATTCCTTTGTGTCTTCCACAGTCGCGACTTTCTGGCTCAGGTTATCCGTCGTCCTCTTCCTCCTTTAGACGCATAAAGACTCTGATCCTGGCTTAATCTGCCACTATAGTCATGAGAACGTTATATACTGTTAAATAAATAATGATTAATATATACTTATCTTAGATAAATGTATTAAATGTATACTTATCTTAGATATTCTTCGCTGATGGGGACATCACAGTAAGAGACACAATAATTTAGGTGAGGAGTATTTCACTTAGCCATTGATAATCTAGCAGTTCCAAATATCAAATTAGATAATCGCTTAGCAATGGTTGGTTGGATTTATTAGACTTTGGAATTATATTCTGCCATTTCCTAAATATGTATGATAAATCATCTTTAGAGGCCAATCCAACTATTGCCTGGGCTACGTCTAAACCATAAATCTCTTTGGCCGATAACTGTAGTTGCAAGCCCATGTACATTGAACCTAGGGAGGGGAAATCTGAGTAATGAAGATTGCTGCGAATTCTAATATGATTATTTTTTAGTTTTGTATATTGCCTTTTTGCTAATACCTGTTCATATGTTCTATTTAGTGGGAAAATATTGAAAGGACTAACATGTTGCAGATATCTATGTTTCTCCATTTAATTCAGATGTGAATATATGAACTAGTTATGCTTATCTGATCATTAGTGCAAAGTTTCCCTTAATATTATCATAATTATAATTGTTCTATGGAGTGATTATGGTTTCTTTAATAGCATCATAATTAAAATTGATCTATGAAATGATTTGATAGGAATCCATAGTGAATACAAATGTATTTGATTGCTTAAAAGATTTTCTTCTAAGTGTTTGCAAATCTATTAGGGAGGAAAGGCTTGAGCAAGGTGGTGCCCAAAAACCCCACTCAAAATTCTGCCCTTGGAACCCAAGGAAAGGATGGGCCATGGAGGGGTGGGAATTCCACTTAAGATTTTTCCCAGTCCAAATGTATGGGTAGGCCATGGAGGGGTGGGGGTCCCACTCAAGATTTGCCGAGGCCATGGAGGGGTGGTAGGCCTAGACCACTTATAAGCTCTTTTGGCTTCCCCTAGTAGGTCAAGTGTCTTCCAAGGTGATGACACGGGCAGAGAAAGCAGGTACAAGTGTATCCACTAAGCACGCCACTCTGAGGGTGGAATTGTCTTGGTTTGGACGTTCCTGCCGCTCGGGGCCAAGGGGTGGGTTGTCCTAGTCGGACGCTTGTGCTCTTGGGCTTAGATGGATAGCTTCGGGTGGATCTATCCATGCCACTCCTACTATGTCTTCATTATTGCTTTGTGATTATATTTATATTTGGATATCTAGATATTAATGCTAACAAACATATGTATGTGTGGGAATATTGCTCATATTGTGGATGCAGGTTGTCGGGCAGGAATACCCCATCTTAGAGTTACCCAATTGATCAACCTTAACCCTAAACAAGTGAATTCCAAGACAAAGCCAGGTAAGGGACATTACACTGAGTTGAGGCCATCTAATTCTGAGATGTAAGAACCCTATGTTCTCCCCAACTGAGTTTTTTGCACTTCTAATGAAACTTCCCTAGATTTAAGCCTTGAGGGTATTGTCAAACATGTATTTTGTAAATTCTGTACTTGCTGTTTGTGTTTCAGTCTGCTTTGCTTTGCTTAGGGTTGATACCGAAGATGTTAAAATGCTTGAAAAAGGAATGCTAAGATGACTAGCAATGTCATGAAAGAGAAATTCCAATGTTTTTATGTTCTTTTTGAATACATGTAAGTGATCTACCTATATGTATGCACACGTACAGCCATGCAGCATTTTCACAAACAGTTGGCATGCAAACTTCTACCAACCACTTCTTATTCTAATCTCATATGCTGGTGCAAGATAAACTGATTACAAGTCTCATTATAATGCTCAATATAGAGACTGATTTTTATTACAAACATGCTCATACAAGTGACTTAAATGCTGCAAGCAATTTTCAATCTAATCCTTCAAAATTGCAATGCATAGATATGAGGATATGATGAAGAAAACCTAATGAAGAGCAGATATGATTTGCAGATGAATAGGCCTGATCAGCAATGTTTAATAATTTTGAGGTCCTCCCAATGAAGAATCAAACCTCCCAATAGTTGCTGCCCCTGTTCTTGAAGTGCAGATTTAATATAAAATTATGGCAGACTTTATCTACCTCCAAACAACTCCACTAAAATACCTTAGTACTGTAGTGTGGCACTGTTCATGTGTATTGTAGCAGTAGGGCATTAACTTCTAATTTTTAATGGCTGCCAAATGAATCTTCAGGGCTGCAGTTGATCAATCTTCAATACTCTTCAAACCCTTTGATATTTCTTCACTTTTTAGCCTAAACTGGACCCCTGTATGAAGCCCACAGTCAAGCAATAATTTAGTTCATAGTTTCATAGCCTCAAAATTGCATAAACCAATGAGAGTTTTCGTTCCCAATGGTTGGAAATGGTAGAAACCCTATCTGGCTTCTTCTCCAAGCACAAACTCCAAAGACACAAGTTTATAATCTTCAAACATAATGAAATAAATTCTTCTTGATGCCTTTTTATAATCTCCTCAAGAGGTCGACCTCTTAATTGCTTTTAATTTACTTTTGAAATCCACTTTTAGGTTTTTAATAAAAACTTTATAATATCTCTCCAAACTTGGGCGCCCAAAATAATAATATAAAAATGTACTTTAAGTGATTTTAATTAAGGGTCATGGCCTCATCGGAAATAAAGTACACTTTTTGACTTTATTATTTAACTTTATATTATTTAATTATCATTAAAGTACCTTTAATGATAATTACTCATTAAACACTTAATATTTCATCTGTCCAACTGATTAAGAGGTCAACACTGCATTTGAGACCCATCCAGGTGCCTTACTAAATATAGTAACCCTGACTCTCTTGAAATGGTGATTTACTATAAATAGTAAGTATGAAGAACTGAGTCTAATGAAGGCGAAACCTGAACCCACATTGAGCTCTGAAGGAGAAAACACACTGATCTCTGCCAAGAAGGACCCTCTAACCATCTGAGTTAGCCGACAAGGGCCAGTGATAGGCTAGACCGCCCAAAAACAACAGGAGGCTAAAATGGGGACATCACATGAGATTTCACATACAGTCTGCTGTAAGCATTCCTATAGGTCTGTACACTTTTCTAAGTATCAAATCTGCTCATTTTAGCACTGAACTTTGCACAGGGAGTCTAGGCAATAAGTCTGAACTTGAAGTGTTCTCCTGAATTTGTCATATAATTTCAGTTCAGTATAAAGCATAGAAATTCTGATTTGTGTTATCAGATTTTAAATACTCTGTTATTCCGAATTTGAAAATTAAATTCAGAAAATTATCACCTTGTTCATGCATACTTCTATTTGTGAGCTGTTCATCTTTTTCAAGCAATGTTATGAGACAAGTTCGATAAAATGGACCACAGACCAAACTGAACACATTGAACAAACAGTCTAAAGTCAAAAAGCTCACAACGGGGTTGGCCATTACATATAAATAGCTTGTTTGTGTTCATAAGTAGATCATTACCTCCTTCATTCCTCTTATTCTTACACTATTTGAAATCATCAAAGGCTTGTAGATGTGTTTGGTATGACAATGGGGTGTTTAGTTCATATCCATTATTGGAGTGATCTTCATATATATTCAGCAAGGGCCCCTATATTGTGTAGGGTTTTTCTTCATTTCTAGTAGGTTTTTCACCATTAAAACTTCAACTTTCATGACTTGTTATTGAGTACCTAGAGTCTTGGAAGGCAATTTTGAGTTGTCTTCTTTATCAACATATCCATTGTTCACATTCTTCTAGGTTGCTAGAGTTTCAATTGTGCAAAATCCATCATTTTGGTAATTATTTTTAGTATGTGTCCAGAGTTTTTGACTTTTGTCACTTTCCAACATGTTTTTGATTGTTCAAAGACAAGATGTCAGATGTATAAAATAACAATTTGTTGGTGGGTTTGAAGAGAACGAATATGGTGTAAAAATTGATAGAAGGGAAACCAAATTCAAGCCACCAAGATTGGTCTTCAAGGTTTTAGGACTTCTTTAAAGGATTTGCCATGGTCAAAATTGAAGAGTGCATTAGAATCATCGCTGAGAGCTAGCTATCAGATTGGCTATTTTAAAACTGAGCTATTTAGAACCTGTTGTACCCAAACCAAATTTTTTGCTTCATTAAGGCATTTTGCTTAAAAGAGTCTAAACCTTGTTAAATGATGTCATATTGTTTTTGGGCTAGTCAAATATGGACTCTGGTCAGTGTCATGTCAGTCGTCAGCAGCAGTTGAGCAGTACTTGGAGCTCAGAACCTGAACCTTAGACTCAGAACGAGGCATTTCACGATGGAGAAGCATTTCACGATAGGTTTATACCTCTGCATGGTCATTTCAATGGCTAGAAGGGTGATTTCAGAGATCAAATTGATAAAGATTTTCAGCAAAAGACAAATCTGCGCCCTTGTAGCCCAAGGGCGCCCTTCTTTTTGAGGGCCCAGATCTTTTTATTTTTGCTTGCAGATGCAATCAATCTCTTCAGAATTAGTTTGGCTATTCGACAAGCTATCCGACAAAGTCATTTGAGTTACAAAACTTCGGTTACTGACGTCAAAAGTTGAAGGTACAAGAGGTTGCATATTGCGAAGGATGGTTAGTTCACAACTTTTGAGCCCTTGTAGCCCAGGGGTGCCCTTCTCTTTGAAGGTTGAGATTTGGTTATTTTTGCGTGTAGTTACATTCATTCTCTTCCAAATTGGACCAGCTTTATGATGAGCTATCGAACGCAGTCATCTGAGTTCCAGAACTTCGACAGTCGAAGTCAGAAGCTAAGGTACAAAGTGGATGCATATCACAAAAGGTAGTCAGTTTGCAAATTTGAGCCCCTGTAGCCCAAGGGCGACCTTGAATATGACCCATCAGATGATGGTATTTGCAGATAGGGTCTTCTTGATATCTGTGCTAATCTAGTTTAGTTTCACAGTGCACCAGTCAACTAGTCAATCCGACATTCCGAGTGCTCATGGCAAAGATTCTACCAGACACGTAAATCAGAGGGTGGAGAAATGTGGTATTTTCCCTTGTACTTTTGTAGACCCATCAGATGATGGTATTTGCAGATAGGGTCTTCTTGATATCTGTGCTAATCTAGTTTAGTTTCACAGTGCACCAGTCAACTAGTCAATCCGACATTCCGAGTGCTCATGGCAAAGATTCTACCAGACACGTAAATCAGAGGGTGGAGAAATGTGGTATTTTCCCTTGTACTTTTGTAGGCCAAGGGTGCCTAGCCTTTTGGCTTGTCAAATGGAGTTTTTGGCTTTCGCAATCTTCACGGGACTTGTGAGGAATTACTCCAACTCTCCAACGAGCTTGGCCATTAGCCTACGGGATTTGGCAAATGATCGTACGTGCGAGGTCTTTGTAGAATGTTGAAAGTGAAGGCGTCCGGAAAATGGCCAAGTATGGAGCATATATTTTAATTTGAAAAGGCTATTGTCTCTTTGAGGTCTTAGAAGTAGTTTTCTTGCTTCATCACCTCCAGAGACATCTCTTGTAAGTTGCTCTAGATATGCAATGAGACAAATGATGCATAGATCAGAGCACTCTAGTTCCCGTGGTCAAAGGTCAAAGTAGGGCATCTGGTTGAGAGTTGTACTCTTGACAAAATGGTGTTTGAGCCTTCATAGGCTAGGGGCGATTTTCCTTTTGAGGTCCTTAATGCAGTCCTTTGATGCCTTCCATATAGTCATTGGATGCGGAATACTTCTAGTCACACAGTGAGTCCATCATCCAGTCAACAAAGTTCATCGTTCGTCATTAGCAGCAGTTTGAAGCATCAGATGGCAGAATGGAGAAATGACCAAGTTTGGTGCTGGAAAATCAATTTAATCAAAGGCGCCTATTTTTTTGAGGTGCCAAACGTTGATTTTTGCAGTTCCAACTCCTAGCAGACATTTCATCCTTGCTCTGCAGGCTTCGCGATGAATATCCCGACTTGGTCCCAGTATCATCCAGTCACCTGGAAATTAGTGTTGAATATGGTTAAATGTAACTTTGTAGTCAGCTACACAGTAGGAAGTTAGCGAAAAACATAATATCTTGAGCAAATGGACGCCTATGAGGTCAATGAGGACTTTTCAAAATTAGTGAAGTTTGCCAGACAAGTCCAAGTCCAAATGCTTTATGTGGTTTGTTAACTGAATAAAATAATATTAAATTTTCAAATTGCATGCTAGCATGAAAGGTGGCGATTTTGTCCAATAAACTATTTTTGGTGCCCCTTTGTGTTGTAAGATGAAATTCGCATGTGGTTGGTAACTGGATATTATTTTATTATTATTTCAAATCCGTACTTCGAGTCAGTGTTAGTGTAACTGGAGGGGGTCCAACCAGAATAATTCTTTTCAAAGTCTAGGTTCTATTCTTGCAGTCATGCTTTTATGGTGTGATTTTTCTCTATTAATTCAAGCATGGCATCATATTTCATTCACACAGCTTGAGCAAATTTGTAATTCTTCAGAGCAAAGGCAAATTTCTTTAAGAGTTGGGCGAATTTCTCATCAGCGATCATTGGTGAAGACATCAAAACACTTTCTTTGTAGGTACAAAGCCAGATTCATCAGTAGAATTCAAGGCAAAGTGGCTATCTTAACAGAAGAAAAGCATCAAAACCTCATTCTTCTATCTTAAATTCTTCTATTTCTTGTCTTAAATTCTTTCGCATGTTTAAAAAACTGGTGACTTTTGACAAAAAAAATTCATTTGGGTTTATTTAGAATTGCTTCCTCGAGAAAACCCATGTGCTAGAATTTTTTAGGAAAATTTACTTCAGAGCATCAGTTCTCGAAGCTCTAATTTTCTCAATTGAAAATTCCTTGCATGGTCGAGTAGAAGTCAAATTTTCTCAAATCTGACATTCTAGGTTGTCTTAGAATCTTTTTCTAGACAAAACCCATATCTCAAATTTTTCCATAAAAATTGCCTTCCGATGAGCTATTTTTAGCCTCAGCAGGCTATTTTTAGTTTTCCAGAAAAGTTCTCAGAATATAGCCATGTTCACAGTCAACAGGCAAGTTTTCCAAAGTGCAGTACACGCGGATTGAATTCAAGACCAAATCGGTCTTAATTCATGATTTCATCAGAAAAGTTGACACCGATTTGTATCAAGTACATTCAGAGGGTTGACAGGCGTAGTCACTTAAGTCCATATGGTTGCATGCCTCGTATGGCCGATTGTCTTCCAAAGCCGATTTAGAGGGTTGATACCGTTGGAATTTTGTGTGTGCAGCAAGTTCGTTTGTATTTCTCACAACCAGAGTGTGCGCAGTCAATCTTCGTAGTTTCATCATGCAACACTATTTCATTAAGGAGAAGTGTCAGAGACATCAAACTGCAGAAGAGATAGTGGCCATCACTTCAGTTACGAAGCCACCAAAATTACCAGTTAGTTGGATTCCAATTTAAGTGTGCAGAGATTTCCAGGATTGTTTAAGTTGCTGACAAGCAATGAATTGACAGTTGAGGACATGTTGCATAGACATAACATACTTCGACAGAGTATCAATGCTCTAGACAGTGATATAGTTAACAATCTCGTTGAGGGATTGGTTGCTTGAGATCACGACCAGTAGACTTTAGTTTCCACCTCTTAAGATAGACATTACACACGAGTTAAACTTGGCATTACCTTTTCAAGTTAACTTGCTGTCTCATCTCATGCATGTTTATTATGGGATTATCTTTATTCACTTGGAGTTGTATTTAGGGTTTAGGTGAGCTGATGGTAGTGTTCTAGTTAACTTGCTTTCAATGAGGATGTGCATGCTTGCATATTGTCAATTTTTAGATTAATTGTACCGGTTAACTGATGGTAGTTTTCCAGTTAACTGTATAGTTTGTTTTATTAGGGTTTAGCAATAAATCTTGCATGCATTGCAAGACTATAGTTGACTCAAGGTGATTTTAGGGTTCCCTACACCTTTTGATGTCTATAAATAAGAGAGCTTTTAGCTCATTTGTAATTAACTTTTGCACGAGAGAGAAATATATGTTGCGCCTACCTTGCCTGTAATATTGCTCGTTCTGTATCTATTCATGAATATTTATTGTTATGATGAGTTGTTATACCACTTGGGTTTCATGCAATTATGATGGTGAATGCTTGCCTTAGTTAGATGTAGTGGCTAGTTCGATCGTGGATTGTATGCATGTCTCGCCTATGCAATTTACTATCCTAGTTGGCTATCCTTCGTGGTTTGTGTTCAATAAACTCATTCAGATTGAGCTGATAGTTGCACCACCTTTCCTTCAAGTTGAGAATCTGTACTTGGTTATTGTGTGATGTGTGTATTCAACAAACCTATTCCGATTGAGTTGATAGTTGCGCCACCTTGCCTTCAAGTCAAGAATCCGTACTTGGTTTATCATGTGATGTGTGTGAATAATAAGCCTATTCAGACAAGTAGATAGTCGTGCCACCCTCCCTTTATGTTGTGAGTCTGTACTCGGTTTATCGTCTGATAATCATTCCCGCTCCGTTTCTTCATGCTCTGAATTCTTGAGGGGATTGGATAGTATAAGCTTTAGTTTTGTGTGTTGTAGTTAAGTCTTGCGAAACTAGAAAATACTTAGCTGCAACGTATAGAGTTTTTCTTAAACCTTGTGCCTCTTACAGCTGAGACAAAAAGATAGGATATAGTTTAGTTTACTTTTCTTTTCAAGCACTTTTGTCAGCACAACGAGGGAGCTTCCCCTCCTAATTTGAAGAGCACTCATTGCGTAGTGTGCATAGCTGTTTGTACCAACTTGTGCTCCAGAGGTGTTGTTACGCCAACAGAACCCTTGATATTTTCAGCCATCAATATTTTTGAGAGAACCGCATTTTGAGATGTTTACTTTTAGAATAATTATTTATCTATGTTACCCCAAGATTCCAAGATGGAGACGATAGGGAATGGGGGGATGCATTTCAGGGTCCCCTATTTTTTGGGCCATTTTTTGGGATGGAAAAGGGGACAGCTATATAAAAAATAGGGAAAATTTAAAATATATAGGGAAATTTTAAATATTCATATGATAACATTGATAAAGCATTCATATGTACATTATAGAACCTTAACACATAACATTTGTGTTAAATTGAGAATTCACAGAGTGTCAAAGTCAAACAAATTAGCGAATGTCAAAAGTTAATTCAAATTGCTTTCATAATTTATTGTCAATATGCATATGATATTAAAAAATATTATACAAGTTACAACAAAATGCCCAAAGGCTACAAGTTTCACTTTTAGTTACAATATGAAAATACAAAAAAGAAGTACACTATTGCCTTTAATTTGCATCTCTCAACATTGCATCAAGATCAAAGTCCTCTGAGTCACTACCATTGTGAGGGTTCACCTCATCCAAGGGAATCCCAACCAATCCCTCTTTTGCCTCCTCTTCATCAACCTAGGTGGCGTCTTCGAGATTAACATCCAACCATAAAGCTAGAGTCTGTTGATACTCTGGAGTTTGATGATCTTGAAGTCGAAGTGCCCTATGCACAACTACTAGCTTCTTTGATTATCTAGAGGTAAGTCTATTGCTCTTGATGGAGTGGATAAAGCCATAGGTGGACCAATTCCTTTCTGTAGTAGAGGAATTGACAACTTGTGAAAGGAGGCGAATGGCAAGCATCCTTAACTATGGTGTATCCTTTCCGTGCAATGCCCACCATCCAATAGGGTTAGTTTGAGCTAATATAGCTCTATCTATCTTTGCCTCTAGCTTATTGAATGTTGGACCACAAAGATTTGTGAAGGAAAGCCATTGTGTGCAAAGTATTGTAGACTCCTCAATTGAATACATCTTTCAAAAGGCCTTCATTAGCCCTTCTTTCGCCTCTTCATCGTCACAAGGAGGAAACCTTCCAACCTTTGGTGCACACCATTTGGGATTAGAGAAAAGGCTGCGATATGAAGCAAGGTGTTTGTTGTGTTCCACCTCCGCATCACAAGGGCTTAATATGTTGCTCATATAGCCCCAAAGTAGGATCCTTAGCCAAAATTGTTTGCTTTATCTTTCCAAGCATGTTGTCAAATGTCTCATATATCTCTCCAAGACTAGGACAATTTATATCAGCATATCTAATGACATCTACAAGAAGTGAGAAGAAAGAGAAAAATATTTGCAAACTACAAACAAAAAGTTCAAAAGAATTAATTAACAAGTTAGAAACTTCAAAAGTTGAAACATTTAACAATAAAATTAAAATATTAAAATTAGAGTTTTAATATGAAGATCGACAATTTAATAATAAAATCATCAATGTCTTACCTCACAGTGGACCACTAATCGTCATCAAGGATCCTTTGTTTGATGGCTTTTCCTTCAGTAGAGCTTGAATTAGGCCATCTACTCCACTCTGAATTCACCATCATCAATTATAGAGGCTCATGCACCTCAATCATCCTCTCTAACAAAATAAGTAATTGGCATATCTTATTTCAATAGGTTTGAGAAATTTCTTCTTTGAAAATGTCTTAAAGAGAGCAAGTGAGGTGTGGTGGTTGCAAATGAACATTTGAATATCTCTAGCTTTTGCCACCACTTACTTCACTCAATCTATTTTCTCTATATCTTTTAATTTATTGTTCAATTCATGAACACAACATGGGGTCCAAAAGATGTGCTTGTAAGCACCCTTCCCTATCATACTGGCCAATTTGCATAGACATGCTGAATCAGTGACCACTTGTACAACATTTGAGGCCCCAACCTCTTTTGTGGCCTCTCTCAAAATGCTAAACTAGAAGTTTGCATCCTTACGCTTCCTTAAGCAATCCACGACTCTAAGAAAATAAGAGCCAGTTGGGCATGTGACCATCATATTGATGAGCGGCTGATGTCTAATATCAGTCCACCCATCCATCACAATAGAACAACCCATCTTGATCTCCAAGTTTGGTCTTGTATCCTCCATTAGCAAATTAACCTTAGAATATTCTTTTTCTAGGAGGGTAGTATGTAGTTTATGATTTCTAGGGGTACAAATGAGGGACCAATAGATGCTACATCCTTGATCATTTGTTTGAAATAAGAGGAACATGCCATATGAAATGAGATGGCATGGGCATACAAAAATTTGGCAATGGAAGACTTTGTTGCATCTCGTGCTTGCACATTAAACATACTTGCAATTGTCCTTGGCCTCTCACCACCACTAACCTTCCTCTTTCCTCTTGTGGATATATCACTATTGCCACTACCAACCATGGATGGCATAAGCATAGATGATTGTCCACTTACAAAAAAATGTGCCAGCATTTTCACACCTTTAGACCTCATTTCCGCTTTCATGTGCAATCTATGAGCCTCTAGCTTCTCATCCTCTTGGACAAAACTTAACTCCACGACTTGTAACACGAGATCGCACCCTTGTGTAGCTCCCTATAAAATTTGTGTTACAAATGTGATACAACCATACCCTACTTCCCCCTAAATTTTTACTTTTGGTATCCAAGACTATCATGAGTTATAGAAGAGGTTTTTTTTTTTGTTAAAAGGGCCCTTTGCATAAGGTTTCAAGACATCGGAAGGGCACTCAAATGGATTTGGTGGCTGTTCACCTCCACCCCCAACACTTTTACACTTTAATGAGGTTGAAACTCTTACATTTATTTGAGTTTCTTCCACTTCATTGTCACTACTATCATTCTCACTGTTGCTCATGTTGGTTTTTTGAGATATAATGAAATTTTAAACTGAAAATGAAAAAAAAAATTAGACATTTCTTACTTTAAGCTTTGAAAAAAATTTGAAAAAAATAAAATAAAAGGATAGAATGACTTTACCTCTTTCAAGAAATTCTTGTTTCATGAAATATTCGCCAAAATTTTTACTTTTTAAAAATTTTAAAGCGTACTAATAAAGCACCCCTTCAATGAAACCTTGAAAACACAAAACAACTATTTCTCTGAACAAATCAATGGAAAATGAATGAGAAATGCAATGAATTAGGTCTTTTCTCTAAAAGGGCTGCTTATGGAAGAATCCGCTGAATGCCAAATAGTCAACATTTCCAAAACTGCTGAGCCCAATGACCAGGAAGTACAAAACAAAAACTGCCAAAGATTTGAGAAAAAAACTACAACTCTCTTCAACATGTGCTTGAACCAAATAAAAAAGTAGAGTTTTTTGTTAAAAACTCAAACTATATATTTGTTTTTCTGAGAACCATTTGACAGAAAAATGATTTTAAAAGACTGCCACACTACTTACATTACAAGAATAAGAGGACATAAAATGTGACATCAATGGATCTGGGAATACCACAATGGAGATGTTTCAAGGATCAGCTGTTTCTGTTTCCTGTTACAAATCTGCTTATTGACAGAGTTAACAGCAGTCCATAGACATAGTCAAATGCTCATAACTTCCTAGCTAATTACTCAATTGATAAGATTCCAGCTACACAACAATCCTAACAAGATGGCGCTCCAACTAACAACTTGAAACAGACCCTAAATGCCTTAAATGAATCATGCACAATTTTTAATGCAAGTACATGGTACGGCCCTGCTGAGCCAGTCACTTCCTTTTAAAAATTAATGCCTTTACTAAAAAATCCACACTCTTGGGAAAAGAGGCGCCTAGGTCTAACACAAAGAAATGAATGATACCCAGAACACTATTTTTTGTCTTTTTGAAAATATGGATAAAAACTCAAATCTGCTGTCTAACAATGCAATTTTCCAGAACTTGACAAAATGCAGAAACAGAAATATAAAGATTCTGAAGGCTGACTACAATGTAAGAATCACCACTTGATGTTGTCTTGCAAACACGAAGCGATGCCGAGCTAGGAGGCCTTCATTCCTCGAAGCGATTCCAGAGCCAATCCGTGATGATGGACTCAAAGACGCCAACGTTAATTAAATGACTTGAAGATTTGGGCCATTGGGGGGCCCGGACCCCTCTATTGCCTTGTATGACCCTTGCCGATTTTTTTGCAAAAAACTTGCAATTCAATGTAAAAAAGTGTGAGTTTTTTGTTAAAAACTTGTCGAAATCTATATATTTTGTTTTTCTTGCTTTCCATTTACAGAAAACATGATTTTAACTTCTTTTTCACATGTGGTTGGCAACTTAGGGCATGTGGCGACATGGCGACTAACAATGAAGGTTTGTGTGGTTTCAAAGGCCTTAACTTGGGCTTGGCGGCGGGGGCTTTACCCCTCGACCTTGCCTTGTATTGTGATAGGGAGTGCACCAAGGGCGCTGCCCCTTGACCTTGTTAGGGGTGTTGCCCCCAAATCCCCACAAGGGGCACTACCCCCAAACCCCCACAAGGGGCACTGCCCCTTGACCTCGTTGGAGGCATTGACCCCGAATCTCCACAAGGGTTCTTGTTGCTTGACCCTGTTGGGGGCATTGCCCCCAAACCCCATTGGTATCTCCATTCCCAAATCCCCATTAGTTATTAGGATCTCTTGTCTAAAAAGAAAATTGATTACAATGAGGGGGTGATGAGGACTTAAAAATTTGAAATATAACTCTCAAGTGTGCTAACTTAGACGTTATTATTGCACAACTTGCCAAAAATCTTTTTAGATGAGACAAATTCTACATATGACACGGCTAGTGGAAGTGGCATTGTAACTCATCTAGAGATTGAACTCAATTTTTAGTCTATGATATGTATTAAACTCTAATTTTGATTTATATATAATGGAAATCAACAATATGCTCTACAAAATTAGTAATATGTGTGTTTTTCAAGAATATTATTAAAATTTATGTATTTTAAAATGTTCGATAAACTTGGCGAGTTATTGCCGAGTTTTCCCTCAAGTTTTTGCTGAGTCTTGAGTTTTTTAAATTTTTGGGCCTATGGAGTTATTGTTGAGTCTGAGTTTTTCAACTATGTGGGGGCCCACCAAAAATGAGTGATTTACTGTTTTTTAAATTGCTTTGTGTGTTTTTTTTTTTTGAAAAAGTGCATTGGAAAATTGGGGATGACTAGTCGTCCCCTTTCTTTTTTCTTTTTGTCCTTGTGTTTTGGAGACATTTTTGTTGGTTTTTGGATTTTTTGGGGCAGCCCAGGGACGTCCCAAAACGTCCCCCCATCAAAACATTTCAGAAATGGGGATGTGTCAAAAAAGGTCGAGATGCGTCACTAGGTTTCCTTGTCATTTATAGATCAACTATTTTTAGACAATCTTCTAGAAAGTCTATTTTTAATTGATAATTATCCTTATTAGAAATCTATTTGAAGATTTCCTAATTTAGGGTTTGGTATTCATGGACAAAATTGTATAATAAGCTTGCTTTGTGCACAGGCAAACTATTCATAGCATAGATGTATTAGTTGTCTTTTATTTTATTTTTAAAGTAAAACTTTGTAGACACTTATAAATAAGTGCTTTTGGCACTTAGATTTAAAGGAATAGTAACTTTATGTCTACTTGCTGTTCAAAAGTTCTATAAAAGGAATAGAGTTTGGTATGCTTATTTTGCTTTTTGTGTTCTTGTGTATGTGCTATTTAGATAAATCAAATTGCTTTCCTTGAAAATAGTACGCTTTATACTGCTAATTTCACTAAAGCATAGTCATTGCAACTTCAAATTTTCTTCATATGTTTGCTTGTTTAAACCAATTAAATTTTCAAGTTGTACTCACTTCTTTGATCTTTGCTTTTAGCTAGAAAGAGTGAGCATTTATTAGATGCTATAGGTTGTTTTCTTTAAGTGAAAAACAGAAAATCTTTCATCTTGGGTAGAAGTGCTCATTTGTCCCGTGTCCCAAGAACTGAAAAGATAGGCAGTTAATTTTATTTTGCAATGTCTCTTCAAAGCCCAAGAGTTAAATTTTGCATATTGTAAAAAGCTAGATATATCCTCACATGTTGTTTTGTTTTGTGTTGCACCAAAAGTTGCAAACTAAAATGCTTAGAGGATAGTTGGATTTTTGAAGCATTAAAATTCTCACCTTTCTATGAGCAGATCTCTTCCTATGTTTGCAATACTTAGTCTCATAATGTTGAGATTTGAACTAAGCAACCCATTTTGGCCTCAAAACTCAGAATTGTGTTATCACGGAATCTAGCAGCGCTCGTTCCACGGATAACCCCCCTACGAAACTTGTCCGTTTCCTAGGATTCGTGAAGTTCAAATACGCATAATGAAGTGATTTTCAAGCCACCTCGAAATGCGTTCCTAAGTCTCGAATAGTCAATTCGACCATTCCCCCATGTTTGCCTCGCGAAGACCTTCGAAACGAGATCCTTCGCGAAGTTTCACTGTCCGTACTTAGTGAATTACGAAAAATGCAGTGGCACTGAAAAAGTGTGCTCCTGCCCTGAAGCCAAAATTTGGCTAAGTACAAAAAGTGCAAGGGCGCTAAAATTTAGCGCCCCTGCATGAAAGTGAACTTTTTCCAAAATGTAATAGCTCTAAATTTTAGCGCCATTACACTTTTTCCTGACACTTAAACTTTTTTGGCCCTGGCACGTTTCTTCATGATTTTCGCGTTTTTTCGTCAATCGTGCCACTTTTCGTGCCTAAATTTATTGCTCGACTTGAGTTAGGTTTTTGATTTTCTCTTTTGCTTAAAGGTGTTTTAATTCGCCATTTTCATTGTTATGATTTTTGTTCTTCCTCTCTTCATGCTGGGCAAGTTTTCTTCAAACTGCAAATACGTTTTTTTTGAGTTTTTCGTCATCCCTCTCCAGCATTTTTCGCGTTTCATCTTTGTAAGTTGTTACCCTTGCTTTCTCTTTATTCTCCAATTTCAATGGCAACTCCATGCAGACAAACTTTGCCAACTCAGAGCGCCGTTTTCATGTGCTTCTACATTTGTTTTACCAAAAAATGTGCCAAAGATGCAGAAGCGCTAAATTTTAGCGCCCTGACATGCTGAATATGTCAAAATAAAATCTAACTCTGAAAAGTGCAGGAGTGCTAAAATTTAGCGCCCTTGCATCAAAACTGAAATCTCAAAAATGTAAAAGCGCTGAATTTTAGCACCTTTACACTTTTCTTCCAGACTTACCCAATTTTTGACTATGGCATTATTTTTCGCACCTTTACACTTTTCTTCCAGACTTACCCAATTTTTGACTATGGCATTATTTTTCGCACCTTTACACTTTTCTTCCAGACTTACCCAATTTTTGACTATGGCATTATTTTAGCACCTTTACACTTTTGGCAGTTTTTATCTTAGTCTCTTCAAACTCGCTCTATTTCCATTCCGGACCCCGTTTCTTCGCTCCCGCATCGTTTTCGTGCCTAGTTGCTCGTTTCACGCTTGCTCAACATCGCTTCACGCTTCCCAATGCTGCTTTCTGCTAACGCCTGTTGATTCACCATCCTTGCAGCTTCCGATCTCGTCAAGTGATCCCGAAGGTGATGTCCTTTGATCTTGGTTCTTCCAAATAAAAGTTCATGCAGGAGACCAGGAAGAAGTATGAAGACTCCGCGCCCAAGCAAAGAAACATGAAGAAGCTTCCTTCTCCAGTGTTAGACATTTCCGGTGCATCCCATTATGCATCTTGTAAATATTTCTCGACATTTTCGAATGTCTTTTGTAAATTGTAATTACACCAAGTCCAAAGATGCAATATTTTGAAAACAAATTACACTTTGACTTTGGTCAGTTAGGTGAGATCTCCTAAAATCGCTCACCTAACTTTCCCGATTTTTCTCAATCTCTTTCCTTCTTTTGCTCATCCCTCTTTCTATATAATGTGAGGGATTTTCATTGTAAGGATCCTTTTAGTGTTTTTGCAACGAAGTGCTGCCCTTTTTGAAGCAAATTTGTGAAACTTTGCGTTCATGCTTTGTGAATGAGATTCGATTAATAAAGAAAAGGATTGCAAGCCAAACTTTGCGTTGGATTCGATACTTTTGTGAGTTGATCTTATTTGGTAGTGATTAGTTTGAAGAATCTGAAGGACTCTAAGTAGTTTATGTAAACTTTGTGTTACATTTATTATTTAGATTGCATTTGTATTTCTGTTTATCATTCGGTTGAATGATCTACAAGACTTTGTGCTTGTAATCGTGCTATTTGATACTTTTGTTGGATGATCTACAAGACTTTGTGCTTGTAATCGTTCATCTTTGTTAAGAATTGTTGGCCTAAGAAGACTTTGTGCTTCTAACGTAGCAAACGTACGTCTACATAGATCCAACATTGATAAAGCTACGAACGACTTTGTGCCTTCGTGAGCTTTCCCTTTTTACTTTATTTGTTTGTTATTAATCACTTCTGGTATCTCTACGCTTCGCTTTGACGAGATAGAGATATTGGTATTACTGCTAGTTGTTAGTTTAAGGTTATCAAGAATTGTGAACTTTCAACGGTGAAGCATTGTAAACATCTTCTCTGAAAAAAGAGAGAAGGATGAATGTAACAAACCCCCCCCACTCCGTGAGTTTCGTGTACATTTTGTAATTATTTGTTTGATTTACTATCGCTTCTGTTAGCAGTAAGAAGGGCGCCTCCCCTTTCCGAGAGGAGAGATTCACATCTCACATAGCTGTGGCTGAAGTCCAAGTTGTGTAATCTATCGAAAAGCTGATTACATAATTTTCACCCAACAAATTGGTGCCAAAATTTGGTGCAAACTTGGCAAAACTTAGTGATTAAAAAATATATAATACACAAAAAACTTGTTTAAAATGGTTTATCACTAAAATTTCAAGTTGATTTTTCAAATTTTCAGATTAGGCGTGTTTGTGAGTTGAAGCTGCAGACTTGCTGAGCATGACTTGGACTCGGATTTGTGAGAAAACACTGAAACTTGCTGAATATCAACACTATGCTTAGTCCTCTGCTTAGAATTCATGTCATTCCTTTGTATCTTCTATTCAATTTCTTTTCCATCTTCATGGAAAGCTGTAATGGCTACTCCAAAGTATGTATCCTCAAAACTATTGTATCTTCTTGAATACTCAACCTCAGACCATTTGGTGTAGTCAAGGCTAGGGAACCAATTAAATGATGACCTTTCCCTTCTAGCAACACCTTACAACACACTTCTATAGGGCTTGCAAAGGTTTGATAATGTTTCACAAAATAAAATATGGGACTCCATGCTTAGACCAAATTTCAGAGAACAAAATTGCCAAAAACTAGTCTCCAAATTAGTGAGTTTCTTAAGATTGCACAAATTTTCTTGATGTTCTTACCCATTTACCTTGCTGATTTATTACAGATCTTGGACGCATTTGAGACACATCATATGATTGGTTTTCAACAGCAAAATATCAGAGATTATCTATTCTCTCGAACTGGATAGAATCTGAACACATCAAAGTATGGGAAATTTGTTGATTTCATTAGCAATGTGATTACAACATTACATTAGAGTTTCTTGGGGAAATTCGGACATCTCCCCTAAGAAAATTGATGTTTCTGTGATCTGAAACCCCACAAACTCGCACAAGATCAGATTCGAAATATAAGATAACATTTACATGAAAACTAGGAGTACATATCCCTATGCTAACACTATCTCCAACCAATGACTTTGAAGTTCTCCCTTGGGCCCCAAATTGTAAAAGGCATCTCCAATATCTTCTTCCACCTTCTTGTGATCAACTTTAGCATAAGCAGATTTGATAGTAAAATCATAGAATTCCTTAGAATACTCTTCAATTTACATCCCCTTTGCCTCATGTTCTGCAACTTATTTGATATAGACAGCTTGTAACCATGGGAAGAAATTTTCCCTTTATCTTAACCACTGTCTTGTCCCAATTTATGACTGGTACCTTTTCTTTCAGGCTTCTTCCTATCTGCAACTCCTTCCATCAAGGCTCAACAATACCATTCAGCTTAATTTGTACCTCCTTTCACTCTTTGTGGATCTTTGGTTCCCTCAAAATCAAGTTTTCTTCTATTTTTGTTATCCAATCTATTAATTCTTCTGGATTCAAATAAGCTCTTGTGTGATTCCTAGAGGAAACCACCTATAAACCCACTAGGAAAGATCTCTCACTTTCAAAATGGATATATTTGTGAAGGTTATCATCCTCACAAAGCTTTGGAAGAACACTGCTCAACCTGCAATATCTCTTTATCAAATTTCTCCAGCATAATTTGCAAATGAGCTTCAAAAGTTCTTTTATTCCCCTCAATTCCCACACCCAGCTTTGGGAATTTAATATTTATTTTATTTAATAAAATCCCTTATGCCTCCCATGTAGGCATCCCCCTATTTAAAAAAAACTTAAATTTACTTTTTGAAATGTCCCCTAGACACCACTTTATAAAATCACTTTAAATAATTTAAAATAACATTAAGTTAAATATTTAATTTAACTTATAACATTAATGCTATTCAAAGTAATTCTCTTGACAATTAAATATCATCAAATAACCATTAAATGCAGAATCTGATCATGCCAAGGGGAAACTGATGCAGAAGGACCATGTTGGTGCTGAGGACGTGACTTGCTAAAAATAGTAAAATTGGACCAAGTGCCCAAAAAAAACTCCAGAAAGTGTTAGTAGTAATCTCTGGACACATTGAATTCATTGCAACACACAAACAACGCCAAATGGGCTGAACGACATGGTCTCCAAGATCTGTATAGTCCCCTAACCAAACCACATTAGCCTACAGGAACCCAAGGAATAGGCTAACTGTCTCCAACGGTCAATTGCTTAGGAAGGAGGCATTACACACGAATATGGTAGAACCTCCAGTTCATCCATCTCCAGGTGGCGTGCTTGATATAAAGAATTTCTAGTCCTTCAGCTCTCATGACTTGAAAGGCTGAACGGCCTCCCTATTTGCAAGAAGCTTCCAAATTCAAGATATGATTCCTTAAGGAATTTTCTAGGATATTTCTAAATAAATACCTCTTAATGAAATGATAATTTTACTCTTAAATGGCTGCCACCAATTATTTTTAGAATATTATCAATGACTGTTCTCAATCTCTTTTCCCAAGAGATATCTTATATTTCTTATTCTTATTTCTCTTTTTCCTTGCTTGATTGATATTTTGGATTGATATTTGAATTTGTGTTGGATGAATTGATGATTGAATGTTTTGATGATTGATGTTTGAATGATTTGATGATTGAATGATTCAATGCTTGAATGGTTTGATGATTGAATGTATCGAAAGACTTATTTTTGTTTGCTTGATTGATTTTATTGATATTTTGATTGCTTTATTTCTTGATGGATAGATGAGTGATGATTGCTGATTCAATGTCAATGAACTGATTTACCCTTTTATATCCATTTCTTGAAGGAGTCACCGCCCTTCACATTAAATGAGTCACCACCCTTCATTGCTGCTTGTTGAGAATGATGATTTATTTCCAAACTGATCGATTGATTCATTCCCCATAGATGATTTCTCCACAAGGAACTGATCTCCTTTTTATATCTTATTATTGAGGGAGTCACAATCTTCCACATCTGAAAGAGTCACAACCTTTCACATTAGGAGTCACATCCTTTCTCACATCATCACTACTCTTGAGAACATATTTTAATTTACCTGCAAAGTCACATAAGGTTCTATTCTCAATTGATTTATTGAATGATGTCATGGATCTCTTTCTCAAATGAAATTCTCTCCCTTTTATATCTCAAGTTTGAGGGAGTCACACCTCTTCACCTCTATTCTATTTTCAATAGTTACAAATCTTTATCTCTGCATTTGGAGGATGATAATTTAATTTTAAATAAGTTAATTTGTTGGTGCTGCTGTCTATTACTTGTAATCAGTCGTAATAATTCCTCCCCATTCCTTTTCCTTCTAGATCTACCTTCCTTCTATACCTTATCTTGCTCAAGGGACACAACCCTTCATATGCTGGTTGACCATTCTTAACAACTTAATCTTTATTTAATGCCAATTTGGTGTAATATTAATTATCTTTTTTGATTTATTTTGAAACATAGGTTGCAGACATTTAGGAATTAAATGGAATATTGCATTATCATGGTCTAATGTAAAAATATGCTTTCTTAAACAAAATTTTCTAATGATTATTTGAGTTTTTTGGATGGGATGATGCAGCAATGTGTGGACATAAGGATGGGGTGTGTTGTACCCATTTGAAACTTGAGGTTTTTACAATTTGATACTCGCTTTTTTTTTTTTAATTTATCATTCATTTGTGTCAAGTCTTGTCATGTCCTGTTGTGACCTTTTCACACATCGCCCCATTGCAAATGGGGACCCTTCGTTTTTTTTGCTTTTGGGTTTTGCCTTGGTGTCACAACCGCTTATCACCTGTCCTTTTTGCAATGAGGAGTTTGAGTTTTGAGCCACCATCCAGAGCCAAGTTGTGATTTTGAGTCAGAATCAATGTCTAAACATCTCAGATAGACTCAGAGGGCCCGAAGGACGAAAAATGACTGTCGTTTCATCCAGTTCCGACAACTCATACCTTTTTGCGTTTTTTAACCCTCTGGGCCCCTATTTTTTTAGGGACTTCATTTTCGCGTTTTTTGGCCCATATCGGACTTCCTATTTTTTAGGGGCTATTTTTGGAAAGTTGCTATTTTTGGAAAATTTCTATTTTTAGAAAGTTTCTATATTTAGAAAGGTCACGAGTTTCAAAAATCCACTCAGAAGTTCGAAAAGAGCAGCGAAACTCTCAGAAAATCGATTCGAATTTTTTTGAAATTTTGGTAAAATTCTGGAAAATCACATAAAAAGTTCAAAAAATATGGAAAATTTGCTCAAAAAAATGGTGAAAATCACAGAATTCTGGAAAAATCACATAAAAATGGTGGAAAATTTGAAAAACCAGTCATCAAATTATCAAAAAATTGATGGAAATCTGGGAAATTCATGAAAAATCTGGAAAATCTGAAAGATCTGAGTAATCATGGCGAATTGGTGACTGAGATTCATTGTGAATATTGCCTAAGTACAGAGGAAGTCAATGGTGAAAGCTTCAGCCTTAGCCAAATGGTCAATGGCAATGAAAAGAAGCAAGTCCGCCCTTGTGTGGCTGGGTAAAATTTGGCAATGGCAACCAATCTGCTGAAGTCCGCCTTGGGTGAGAATAGAAGTGGCAGTGAAATGAAGGAACTCCGCCCAGCTAGAATGGAGATGGCTTAAAAATGCATGAAGTCCGCCTTAGCAAAAGATGTCAATGGCATGAAAATCAATGAAGTCCGCCCATGGAAAAGAGAAAAAGTCTAAGGCAATGAAGCAATGGACAAACACAAGCCAAAGTCTGCCTTGGTCAAATATTAAGTGGCAAGCAAATGAATAAAGTCCGCCCATGACACATGGCAAAGTGAAAATGTTTTAAGAGTTCCTAAAGTGCGCCCAGCTTAAAAGGCACATGAAAAATCTCCAAAGTCTGCCAGCTGGAGAATTAGATAAAGAAAAAAAAAACATTTGGAAAACTTCTTAGGAAGTGCGCTCAGCCCAAATAACAAATGGAAAATGTTTTAGCAAGTCATTTGGCAAGTGCTTTATGAAGTCTGCCAGCTGGAAAGTGAATTGAGGAAACATCTTAGGAAGTGCGCCCAGCCTAAAAAACACTTGGAAAATATTTGACAAAGTCAAGTCACCTAAGGACATAAAGTTTTTGAAGTGGGCCCACCTTCAAAATGAAATGGCAAAGACTTAGTAAACTCCGCCAGCCATAAGGAAGATAATGGCAATAAAACAATTGGAAAATCTGCCTATAGATAAAAGGCATGGCTTAACAAATGACAAAGTCCGCCTTGGGTAAAAGTCAAAGTGGCATCAAAAGTTACAAAGTCCGCCCTTGGTCATAGTATGAAATAACAAGCCAAGTGGCTAAGTCCGCCCCAAGTTAAAAAGGAAAATGGCAATAAGCTGAAGGAAGTCCGCCTTGGATGGTGTGAAATGGCCTAAACATAGCCAAGGTCCGCCTTAGAAATGGCTTAAGAAATGCTAAAGTCCGCCCCAAGCCAAGACTTATGGCAACAAAAAGAAGGAAGTCCGCCATGCTTAGAAGAGTGTGAAAATTTCAAAATTTTGCCTAAGTCTAAACCTTTGACAAATCAAAAAATACATGTTTGACACTTTAAAAATTTCGCCATGCTTGAAAAGAAGGAAAATTTGCCTAAGTCCAAATCCAAAGTGTAGGAAGATGAAATGAATTTTGGCTAGAAAAATTTTTGGAAAAAGTAAATGGCCAAATAAATTGGACGGAAAGAAAATTAAAAGCTTGAAAATGAAATTTGTAAAAATCTTTCAAAGCTTATCTTGAAAAGTTATCTAAAATAAGTTCGTTTTGTTTTACTGCAGGTGGATGACTACACAAGGTGAGGAAAATGGAAAAGGAAGTGTAAAGTCCGACTGAAAGGGAGATGAAAGAAAACTTGGGGAGTCCACCCCTACACATCGAGAGTTTGGCATCATGAAGACAACGGCCGACACACCGTCAAGTACATCCAACTTACGCAAGCCAAATTCAAAATTGAAGACAAACCTACCGGCGAAGTTTATTTGAGCACAAAAACGGCCAAAATCTTGAAGGTATTACAAAGTAGCCAAAATTTGGCTTAGTATGGAAATTCTCCACATAGAAAGTGCCAATTTCCTCCATTATGGCGAAGGCACAAGGGAGTTCCTCTCCAAATTCAAGGCACATGAAGGAATTCCAAAGCAATCCGGAAAGAAAGATTTAAGGGCTTCAAGTCTAAATAGGTGCTCTGAGGCGAGGTGAGAAGAAGAAGCCAAAGTCATCCAAGATCAAGCACAATCGATAGTCATCGGCAAGAGAAATATTCTAAGGCAAGAACATGGAAAAAGAACAAAGCAACCAAGGAAGGCATCCAACACGCTGAGGTGGCGCCTCGTCATCTTCCAACCAATCAAATTGTTCCAAATCAACATGCAACAACTTTCTATTTTATCTGTTGGTTCATATTTGGTAAAAAGGACAAGTGTCCTCGAATACAATTTTCTCATTGGTTGAAGGGTAGCAAACCCTAATTAGGGTTTTATTTGTAATCTTGGCCGTTGATCCTGAATTAATCTTGGCCATTGAATTGTAATTGGGGAGCCTATAAATTGAGCTCACCCCCTCATTTGTCAAGCATGGGAGCATGTTGCAAAACATGTTGAGATAAGCAACTGTTGTAAGATTGCCAAAGTAATAAGTAATGCATGCATTGTTCTGATGGTGATTGCTTCTCTTATTTTGGGGTTGTCATGGTTCTTATCCCTCATCATAGTTTAGATTTCTTTTCATGTATGTTAGATGAATGCAAGATTTGATAAGTGTTGATTTGTGGTGAAACTTTTGCTCATACTTTCTTTGAATGGATGATTTTCATTCAATGCATAAAGTTAGCCTGAGCTTATTTTGTGGATGCTTAACTTCTGTCTGGATAATTATTGTTCGATTTGATGGTAGTTATTCACGACTTGAAAATCATAAGCACATTCCCTTGAAGATTGCACCCCCTTTGTGTAGTTGTCGTTGAGCGTGGCGAAGCAAAGCGTGGTTATTGGTTCCACCAAGTCAATACTGTCTCTTGGATTCTTAGGAGTAGATTAGTGCTTCTGAACCCTTCTCCTTTTTCAGTTTGTTTGATCCATGACCCAAGCAGTAGAGCTTCATTGTCTAGACCTTCATTGTGACTTGAACAAGCCTAGCGTAAGTCCCTTTGTGTTACCAGCATAATCACATCAAACCACAGAGCTTATCCACAGTCATCTTAAACATTGGAATTACCGTATGATCTTACTTGCAATCTTAGCATACGAGGTAGTTTTTCAAGAGGGGATATAGCGTCTTTGGACTCTTTATTCTAGAATGTTTGTTGTGTCATAAAACACGCATCAACATGTCCCCCTTTTTAGGAAAAGTTAATTGGAAGACCCTTAGCATATTATTGTATTTCCCATAAGCTATTAGGGTGATATAAGGGAAATAATTTAATAATTTAACTTAATTTGTCAAAAAATTTTACTTTATGTTATATTCATAAAAGATTCCAGGGTGGACTGGCTTCTGTACTTTAAGTCTTAGGATGTTTAAAATGGAGATGGAGAATATCTTTGTTTGTCACTTATACAGATTCCAGGGTGGACTGGCTTGGCAAATGCAAGGGTTACTTTATTTGGGGATGTGTATTCAATGCCTGCAGAGAAGCAGGTACGGAATGTGCAAATATCCAATACACAAATGTCTGGCTTCTTTCTTACTATGAATTATAGTCTGATTGGGGATGGGTGCTTCATTGTTTATAGGAATGGGCAAGAAAGTATTTTTCAAGCAAGCATCCTCAGGAAACATGCCAGCAGTGGGGAAATTTTTCTTATTATCGTATGGATAAAATAAGGTAAATTTTTAACCCTTAAGGATCATATATAGAGTTCAAAGTCAAGATAGTACATGGAGTTCAATTGTTCATTGTGTGATTTCTATTATCATTTTTTTAATTTTAGTCACAAAATCTGACAATGGACAGCACTGAAGATTTAATTCAAGTAAATTAATTATATTGATTGTTATAAATATTTTAGGGACAACAGATGATAGTTATATTTTTACAGAATTTTCTCATTACAACTTTGATCATCACAATTTAGTTCACCATATTAAGAATGTTTTCCAAATATGCCGTAAAAAATGTGCAAAATTATTAACCAACTCTCCTGATCAGCCAGTTAAACTGATTACATGCTTTCCCCCGTTACTTGCTTTGTTCCTCCTTTAGTTATGAAGACCTCTAAGAAATATAAATTAAAGATGGGAAGACTAAAACTTAAACTAATCAAATTGAATTCAGGTTCATTGAAACAAAGTTTCAACTTGAAAAATCTCTTGATTAAAACTAAAAATAACCACTGGATTGAGAATTGAATGGTTGAAATGCGTTTGATTTTATGAAGAGTTGAAGGACAAGCAATCCCTTTTCTGTTGATACCGGAAAGCATCAAAATAATTATCTATGACAGGCTTTTTTCTGCTTGTTTTGACAATCGGTGGATGTCTTGATATGTGTTCATGATTAACTCCTAATGCAAAACTTTGACTTATAATTTGTTGGTATACATGCTCTTCTCCTTATAAATAAAATTGAGAAGAATGAGTTGTATTTTTTTCTTTCGACCATTTTATTCTTGACATATAAGATAGAGCACAAGAATAATTATTATTATAGCCTAAGGATTAGGATGGATGGACATATACTCACATACCAGGACAATTTATTTATTTTTAACATTTTATATGGGAAATTGTAATGTCCCCTTCTCGAGCATGAGCAATTCAGTTGACCGTTGGCCTATTCCAGAGACCTGTAGGCTACTCGGAGGGTAAATTAGGGTTTCCCGTTTTGGAGGGTGTTGCTGCTCGAAATTTGGAGATTGAATTGCGGATTCTTTCTGGGTTTTCAGAGAGCTTCGCAGTGGTATGACTTGCAGTGCAATCCGAGCATCTTCTGGAATTTACTATTTTTAGTAAATTCTATTTCTGGCAGTGGTCTTGTGGTTTTCAGTGCAGTTGGCTCTCTCCTTCAACCTATTCAGTTGGTTTGTTCATTTTTGGCCTTGGGATGCATTTTGGAGAGATAAGTTAAACTGATTTAAATAATGTTATATTTTAACATTATATTTTAAAGTTAACCTGTGATGTCCCCGCTCTAGTCAGTTCTCGGGAATAGTGTGTTAGCCCTTTATTGGACCCTTGTGGGCTAGCTGGATTGGTTAGAGGGTCAGTGGTACTTTTTGGAGAGTTTGATCGTTTTTGTTTTCAGAGCCCAGTGATTGGTTCACGGCAGGCGTTAGCAGTTCAGGAGGCGACAGCTTCTGACGGCACAGGATTCTATGAAGATTTGTGGAAGTTATGCCTATTTGAGTGATTTAAGTTATTAATTAACTTAATATTTTATTATAAAGTCAAATTGACTTTATACATTTTAAATCACTTAGATATTCTCTAAAGGTGATTTAATATTTTAATCACTTAAAATATTAAAGGGCGCCCAAGTATTTAAATCAAATACTATTGAAATGACTTAAATATATTTTAAAAGATTTAAAATATAAAGAAGGGCGTATCTTTCTTGGAATTCGTGCCTTTTGCATATAAGGGCATTTTTGGTAATGAGAAACTCATCAATTGAATATTACGACTTTGCCATTGTGTTTCTTCCTGTGCATTCTCCTGTGATCAGGGTTTGAACAATCTTCCATTGAAGAATTATTCCTCTTCGATGTTGAGTACTCTTGAGATTGTGAGAGATCAGTCGAATCAGTGCAGTTGAGAGCTTCATTCAGAGGTTCTACATGATTCATTCAGAGTACTTTGTAAAGATTTCTTGTTGTTTGCAATAAGAAAGGGGGTTCTTCATTTGAGGCGTCCTCTCCAACAATTCTTCAGCTTTCATCTTTGATTCCTCATTAGTTTACTTGGGCCATACTTTTGCATTGGTAAATGAGCTTGTTCTGGAAAGGCGTGTGAAGGAAGTAGTTGAAACGCCTTCCTCTTGGCTCCCTTTTGTGTCTCTTTCTTGGCGTCTACCTCTACCAGGGCATTGTATCCTGTTTTGGAGTGGGAGAAGTCAGATCTAGAGCTTGGGCGTGCTTCTTTGCTTGTTTTCATCAATTCTAGCTGGCAAACTGGATTTATTTCTTATTTAATTATTCTGGAGCATTTCGGGTATGTGATTCATTTGTAATCTCATTGTATGTATTGAAGAATAATATCTATTGCATCTGTTGCTCAGAATATATTCATACTGCATTTTTATAAGCTTTAATATGATGCGCACCTTCTCTTCTATCTACAAACATTCTCTAAAAAACTAAGTAAAACACAAATAGACTTAAGAAAAAGACAGGGGTTTCGTAGAGAGCCAGCAGGGCTCATCTCAGTGGTATCAGAGCTCTGATCTTGCCAGCCTGTAGGGTTAGCAGTCTTTATGTGGCCTCATCAGAATAGGTTTGATAGGTACTACTCATGCAGGGGTCCTGGTGTGCAGAAAAGTATTTTTGAACCTTTTTCAGCAATTCCGTTTGACGAACAGGAAGAAGAATTGGACTTTGATAACATGGCTGACAAGGAAGCTGAAGGTTCACACAGGAATCCTCTTAATGAAGAGGACAGAGAAGCTAGAGATGTGCTCAGAGGCATGGTTGCAGGCCAAGAACAGGTGGCGAACATTCTCCAGCAGCTCAGCACAAACGTTCAAAATTTGACAATTCATAGAGCTCAGAATATGGATCGAGATCAAGAAGGCAGTATTCAGAGAGAACCTCAGAGGATCATTGCTCCAGCACGCACCTTTGAGAGAGCTACTTGTCCTATTTTTACCATAAATGATGCTGATGAAGAGGATGAGGTTGAACAGGGTGGTGGGATAAACTTTGCAAATAACATCATGGTTATGCATGATGAATGGGATGCATTGCCTCCAAGAGTTAAGGATCACCTTAACTTCGATAGATTCATGAGCCAGAAGAGAGAACACATCAGAAACAGGAATGACAGGAGGCCTCGATACAAGCAGAATGATCTCAGACAGGCTACCGATAAGCTTACCTTGGCGAACTTTGATGGCAGTGGTAGGGTTACAGCACATGCCTGGGTCAGTAAGCTAGACACATTCTTGACATTACGTCCCATGCCACAGGAAGATGCTATTAGATTTGCAGCACTTCACCTTGATGGCGTGGCACATGACTGGTGGATTCATGGCATGGCTACTCTTCACCATGACAGGTTTACCTCGTATCAGGAGTTTACTGATAGACTGGTAAAGAGATTTGATAGACGTGATCCAGAACTATTCTTTAGAGATCTAGCACAACTGAAACAGTTGGGTAGTTTGGAATCGTACATTGGAGAGTTCCAAAGACTGTCCGTGATGGTGACAGGAATCTCAGAGAGAAGGCTGATCATATTGTTCATTGAGGGCCTTTTCGAGCCCATGAAAGGATGGATCAAGGCATTTGATCCACCTACACTACAGGAGGCCATGAAGAAAGCTTGCAGTATGGAGCTTACTACACCTCGTAAGCAATTTGGCTCGAAACCTTCTACCTCATACACAGATAATAAATCAGATCTAAAAAAAGTTGATACTGTTGATCAAAAGAAGAAATATGCAGCACCATTGGATTGTGAAACTATGAATGATCTTCGTAGAAGGAAACTTTGTTTTTACTGCAAAGGTCCGTATGACTTTAATCATGACTGCCCCCTCAAACCTAAAGGGAAAAATAGGCACATGGAGTGGTTTTATGAGGGAGACACGTTGACTGATTTTTCTGATCAGCAAGCTCCAATCTATGATACAGATGGAGAAGAATCAGAAAATGAGGCAGAAATTGTAGTAGAAACTGAGTTACAGGAGGCTCATATGTCCAGCATGCAGAGAGAAGGATCTTTCAGACTCCGTGGGATCCTAGCTGGTCAAAGGGTCATTTCTCTTCTAGATACAAGTGCAACCCACAACTTTATTGATTCACGGTTAGTGGAGAAACGGGGAATTCAAACTCAGCAGTTTGAAGGCATTCGTGTGAAGGTTGCAGATGGATACACTCTCAATTGCGAGAGGATGATACCAGACTTGCCCATGAAACTCAATAACTTTGAGTTTAAGGAAGATTATTATGTTGTGAACATGGGAGGAACAAATATAGTTCTCGGCATGAAGTGGCTTCATGCGATAGGAGAGTTCATGCTTAATTTGCTTGACATGGAAATGAAATTCAGAGTTGATGGCACGAATCATGTTCTTAAAGCCATCAAGGACAACAATGTGAAAGAAATTTCACTCCGTAGAATGGAACGTTTGATTCGGCATGATATGGTAGATTGGGCAGCAGAGTGCAAATTAATGCCTTCACAGTTGGAGCAGCAAGCTTCTTCTTACCATCCAGATGTGCAGGAACTTCGTATCAAACATGCAAAGGTTTTCAGTGCTATTCCACCAGGTAGACCTCCTGATAGAGGTATTGAACATATCATAGAACTGGATGAGGGCACAAAACGTATTATGATCACTCCTTACTGGCACCCTAAACGCTTGAAGGATGAAATTGAAAAGACCATCAAAGAATTTCTAGCTATGGGGCACATCAGGCCGAGTAAGTCACCCTTTGCTTCATCGGTTGTTTTGATGAAGAAAAAGGATGGTACACTCAGAATGTGTATTGACTACAAAATGCTCAACAAGAAGACAA
Organism: Sequoia sempervirens; assembly: GCA_007258455.2. Lineage (NCBI taxonomy): Eukaryota > Viridiplantae > Streptophyta > Pinopsida > Cupressales > Cupressaceae > Sequoia > Sequoia sempervirens. The sequence goes on from VDFB02262796.1 coordinate 44,876, forward strand.
TAAAGAACAGGTATCCTATCCCACGGATAGATGAGTTGATAGACGAGCTTCATGGAGCTTGCTATTTCTCAAAGATTGACTTGAGGACAGGCTACCATCAAATCAGAGTCCGAGAGGAGGATATTGAGAAAACTGCATTCAGATGTCACTGTGGACACTTTGATTTCTTGGTTATGCCATTCGGTTTAACCAATGCTCCTGCTACATTTCAGTCCACTATGAACAGGATTTTCCATCCTCACTTGAGGAAATTTGTATTGGTGTTCTTCGACGACATCCTGGTTTATAGCAAATCATGGGAGGAACACGTGGTTCACCTGGACGAGGTATTGAGTATTCTTGACAGGGAGTCCTTGTACGCCAAGGAGTCCAAGCGTGCTTTAGGCATTGCAGAGCTTTTATATCTGGGTCACATCATCAGCGATGCAGGAGTCAGCATGGATCCAGAGAAAGTTCGTGCTATCATCGATTGGCCTACACCTGAGACATTGACACAACTCAGGGGGTTTGTAGGATTATGTGCCTTCTATCGTCGGTTCGTTAGTGGATTCTCGTGACATGCTGCTCCACTAACTGATTTGACTAAGAAGGGAGCCTTTGTGTGGTCACCTCTCACACAGGCGTGCTTTGAGAAGTTCAAACTTCTCATGACTACATGTCTAGTCTTGGCTTTACCGGATTTCACCAGACCATTTGAGCTACATTGCGATGCCAGTGGTGAGGGTATTGGTGCAGTCATCATGCAGGATCGACACCCTATAGCTTTCGAGAACAGGAAGCTAAGAGGTCCTGAACGGGGCTACAGTATCTATGATAAGGAAATGTTGGCCATCATGCATGCCATGGCCAAATTTAGACAGTACTTGGTTGGTAGTAAATTCAGTGTTAAAACCGATCATAATAGTCTGAAACATTTTCTTGGCTAGCGAGATTTGAACGAAAGGCAACAGAAATGGGTCAGCAAACTTCAGTCCTATGATTTTGACATCTCCTATGTCAAGGGCACTTAGAATGTGGTTGTTGATGCATTATCTCGCTGTCCTCACTTGAGCTCCATTACATTGATTTCAGAGGACTGGAGACATCTGATAGTAATAGAGTATGCTAAGAACCCATGGGCTTCTAGCATAGTAGATGGGACAGTACAAGATGACAGATATTCACTTGTAGATGATCTTATCATTTACAAAGGGAGGATTTTACTAGTCCCAGATTCTGAGATGAGGGACAGAGTATTGAGATCATTCCATGATTCACCTATGGCAGGACATCCCGGTTACTTTAAGACCTACAGGCAGGTACGGGAGAGATTCTCTTGGAAGGGTCTCAAGTCTTTTGTTCTTTAGTATGTCAAGGAATGTCTTGTTTGTCAGCAGAACAAGCAAGAGCATACATACCCTGCAGGTTTACTCCAGCCGCTTCCTATTCCTGAGAGGAAGTGGGAATGCTTGTCCATGGACTTCATTACGAGCTTGCCGAAAGCTCAAGGGAAGGACAACATTTTTGTGGTAGTAGATCGGTTGACGAAGTTTGCACATTTCTTCTCAATCACTACTACACACACAGCTATTCAGGCGACGGACTTGTTTTTCCGAGATGTATTCAGGTTGCACGGTTTGCCTCGGAACATAGTCAGTGACAGGGACAGCAGGTTTATGAGTAACTTCTGGCAGGAGTTATTCAAACTTTGCGGGACAAAACTCACTCCGAGTACCAGTTACCACCCTCAGACAGACGAGCAGAAAGAGATAGTCAACAAATGGGTGGAAGGATACTTGAGGAATTACAGTTCAGGGTAGCAAAAGGCATGGGTGAAGTGGTTACACCTTTGTGAGTATTGCTACAATACCACTCATCACATGAGCATTCAGATGACACCTTACCGAGCATTATATGGATATGATGCTCCGAGTTTTCTTGATTTATTGCTGAGTGATAGTAGAGTACCCAGTGCTGGTGATCTATTGCAGGAAAACCAAGACATTATGAGAGCACTCAGGGAGAATATTCAAAAAGCTCAAAATCAGCAAAAGCAATATGCTGATCAAAGGTGAGTGGAGTGATTTTTTGAGATCGATGATTTGGTGTATTTGATGCTTCAGCCTTACAGGCAGTCCACTCTTCGTAAGAAGGGCGCCGAGAAACTTAAGCCGCGATACTATGGACCTTTTAGAGTTGTCAGACGTGTCAGTGAAGTGGCTTATGAGTTAGATCTTCCGGTGGACAGTAAGGTTCACGTGTTCCATGTGTCGCGCCTCAAAAAGGCGTTGGGACAACAGGTGATTCCTTCTTTTGATTTACCACCCCTGGATGATGAGGGGAAATTGATTTTGATACCTGAAGCCATTTTGGATTCCAGAGAGCGTCATCTTCGGAGGCGGGTTATCAGGGAATACTTGGTAAAGTGGAAAGATCTACCGGCAGAGGATGCTACTTGGGAGAGTGGCAGTATTTTTCAGCATCCGGCTTTGAGTTTGCTTGTGGACAAGCAAATTCGAGGAGGGCGGACTGTGATGCCCCCGCTCTAGTTAGTTCTCGGGAACAGTGTGTTAGCCCTTTATTGGACCCTTGTGGGCTAGCTGGATTGGTTAGAGGGTCAGTGGTACTTTCTGGAGAGTTTGATCATTTTTGTTTTTAGAGCCCAGTGATTGGTTCATGGCAGGCGTTAGCAGTTCAGGAGGCGACAGCTTCTGACAGCACAGGATTCTATGAAGATTTGTGGAAGTTATGCCTATTTGAGTGATTTAAGTTATTAATTAACTTAATATTTTATTATAAAGTCAAATTGACTTTATACATTTTAAATCACTTAAATATTCTCTAAAGGTGATTTAATATTTTAATCACTTAAAATATTAAAGGGCGCCCAAGTATTTAAATCAAATACTATTGAAATGACTTAAATATATTTTAAAAGATTTAAAATATAAAGAAGGGCGTATCTTTCTTGGAATTCGTGCCTTTTGCATATAAGGGCATTTTTGGTAATGAGAAACTCATCAATTGAATATTATGACTTTGCCATTGTGTTTCTTCCTGTGTATTCTCCTGTGATTAGGGTTTGAACAATCTTCCATTGAAGAACGATTCCTCTTCGATGTTGAGCACTCTTGAGATTGTGAGAGATCAGTCGAATCAGTGCAGTTGAGAGCTTCATTCAGAGGTTCTACATGATTCATTCAGAGTACTTTGTAAAGATTTCCTGTTGTTTGCAATAAGAAAGGGGGTTCTTCATTTGAGGCGTCCTCTCCAACAATTCTTCAGCTTTCATCTTTGATTGCTCATTAGTTTACTTGGGCCGTACTTTTGCATTGGTAAATGAGCTTGTTCTGGAAAGGCGTGTGAAGGAAGTAGTTGAAACGCCTTCCTCTTGGCTCCCTTTTGTGTCTCTTTCTTGGCGTCTACCTCTACCAGGGCATTGTATCCTGTTTTGGAGTGGGAGAAGTCAGATCTGGAGCTTGGGCATGTTTCTTTGCTTGTTTTCATCAATTCCGACTAGCAAATTGGATTTATTTCTTATTTAATTATTCTGGAGCATTTCGGGTATGTGATTCGTCTGTAATCTCATTGTATGTATTGAAGAATAATATCTATTGCATCTGTTGCTCAGAATATATTCATACTGCATTTTTATAAGCTTTAATATGATGCACACCTTCTCTTCTGTCTATAAACATTCTCTAAAAAACTAAGTAAAACACAAATAGACTTAAGAAAAAGACAGGGGTTTCGTAGAGAGCTAGCAGGGCTCATCTCATAACCCCTTGGCCTAGTCTTATGACTTATTGTTGTTTTAGAAAGGGGGCTTCAAGGGTGGACGCCTCATTAGGAGGTGATTTTATTTTTTTTATAAAGTCAAAAATGAAGCTTTTGTTTGGGACGCCAACTTGAGGAGAAGATGAAATTTTAAATTAACTAAAAAGGTCAAAATAATGCTTGAAGTGGGACACCATCTCTTGGAGGGAAACGAGTTTATTTCAAATTTGAAATTTAGGGCACCTCTTCTAGAAGCTTTTGGAGATTCCCTGCCGAGCCTATAAAAGGAGACCTCTTCTCTTCATTTTATCATCTTATGTCTATAGTAAAGTTATGTTGCCAAAATGGTGATTGGATTGCTTTGAGGAATGAATGCCTCCTAGCTTTGGCTCAACTTCTGGCTTGAAAGAAAGCAACTAGTGGAGAGTTAGTGTAATGTCCCCTTCTCGAGCATGATCTTTCCAGTGACCGTTGGCCTATTCCGGAGACCCGTAGGCTACTCGGAAGGTAAAATTAGGGTTTCTTTTTTTGAAGGATGCTCTTGCTCGAGGTTGGTTGATTCAATGGCGGATTCTTTCTGGGTTTTCAGAGAGTTTCACAGTGATATGTTCTTCTTGGCATTCTGAGCATCTTCAAGAATTTACTATTTTTAGTAAATTCTATTTCTGGCAGTGTTCTTGTTGGTTTCGGCATGGTTGACTTTCTACTTCAGACTGATCAGTTGGCTTGCTCATTTATGGCTTCGGGGCACAATTGGAGAGATAAGTCGAATTATTTAATTAAAGTCATGTTTTAATGTTATATTTTAACATTGACCCCCTTGGCCTAGCTCGTCACTTTAAGTTGTTTTAAAAGATGTCTTTATGGGTGGGCGCCTCATTGAAAGAAATTAATTATATTTCTTATAAAGTAAAGATTAACCCAAGCTCAAATTGGACGCCAATTTCAAGAAGGAAATAAAGTATTATTAAAAGTCAAAGTTTGCTTGGAAAAGTGGGACGCCTTCTATTGGAGGATTAGGGTTTGGTTCGAAAAGGAAGTTTAGGGTTTCGAGAAAGATCATTTGAAAATTATAAAAGGAGGCCATTGGTTATCATTGAGATTATCTTTTGTCTACATGAATGATATGTTGCCAGATTGGCTTTGGGATTGCTTCGAGGAATGAAGGCCTCTTAGCTTGGCTCTTCTTCTTGCTTGAAAGACAGCAACTAGTTGAGAGGTTTGAGTGTTATTGATTTGTCTTTTCAGTTATAGTTGGTTTCCTATCCTTCGTAGTTGAGTTTTATCATTTCCTGTCAATTCCAGAGTTGCTGGTCATGACTGCTGAATGTATATTTCTGCTCACAAGTCTCAAATCTTAAACATTCTCATTCTGGGTATTGTCTCATTGTGTTTCCCTGTTGGAGGCGCCCCTTCATGAATATTTGCAGATTTTAATACGAAGTTTATGATTTTATAATGCAAATTCGTCATTCCTTGAAGGCCGTACTTTCTGGAGTGCCTTGGGATTCGTGTCAGTAATTAATAACCATTTTTAGATGCCATTTCTTGTTACTAAGTTAGGCGCCATCATTTTGAGGGTCTATTGCATCAGATTTGAGACAATTTGAGTGAGATTTGAGGGAGTTTTGAGCTATTCATTGAATTTCTGTGTTGCTGGTTATTTATTTTAAGTGCAGGTCTGTCATAGCCAAATTTAAGAAATCTGCATTTTCTTCCTTGGATCGAAGTTAAGAAATCATTAAAGGCTTTGTAAAAGGTTCCTTGTTGTTGCAACAATTTTGAAGAGCTCTAATATTGATCTTGCAGGGATTCATAATTATTGTAAGCTGGCAGTAGTACTGACAGCAGTTCTTTAATCCTGCTTTTTCATGATTTGTAACACTCATGCTTTACATTCTGTAATTGCTTTGTAATATCTTACATCTCCGCCCTATGGTAGCTCCTTTCCCCCTCCGGGTTAGAAAGCACATTCTGGGTGTCGAGTTACTTCAGCATTCTAGCTTATTTCCCTTCAAAGCATTGTAATTCTTAGCACTCCGCCATATGGTCGCCTCAACTCCATACTGGATTGGGTAGCACATACTTGGTGTTGAGTTCCCTTTCAGTACTTGTAGTGGTAGAAGATCCTCTGACCATATGCTCGCCATCATCGGCGCCATTCTTGGTTAGAGTTCCTTCCAGTTCTGTTTTTGCATTCAGATCCTCTGACCAATGCTCACACCTTGCCCTCATCGGGATCCTGGTGTACATTCTGGTTAGAGTTGTTTCAGTATCGTTCTGGTTTAGAGCTAACCCTAACGACTGTGGATTGCTCTGCTTGTTGCAATTGAAAATTTGAAAAAATTTGGCTCGGAATATTTCAGTGGTATCAGAGCCAAGATCCTGCCATCCTGTGCCCAACAAAGTTCATTTGACAGATGAGTGACAGAGATACCAGACACTACGTACAGAAAGAGATGACTACAGAGAAGTCACTACTGGAGTTAATGCATGAACTATTTACGCTAATGAAGGATCCTGACATAAAATGGGGAGTCAGAAAGATTTATGCTAAGTCTGAAAGTCGGGATAGAAAGGTGCACATGCCACATCAGAATGATCGTGAGCTTGATGAAGATACCATGGCAAGTGAAGAGTTAAGAGTAGAACCCCATAATACTTCCCTTGACTTGCATGTAATAGTAAGTGATGAAGATCAGCTTGGTGAAAAGAACAGAACGACAGTTTTGAATCCTAATAAGGATTCAACCTATGAAGGTCTTGAAGCTAAGGGCTTCACTGAAGATTTTAGTAGTATTGTGGTATGGGATGAGTTTGCTGATGAAGAGCAAGTAGAAGGAAATACTTATGGTCCCGTTGAATCAGCCTATGAGCATTGCCAAAGTGATGAAGTTGCTAATGATTCCAACATGACTGTACCACCTCGTGGTGAAGAATTGGTGGTGGATAGTTTTACTCTTGTTGCTGTCTCAACTCCCCAAGAAGTTCCACATGAGGAAATCAGCGACATACTTTCTCATGATGGTTCCATAAAAGATAATGAAGGTGAAGTTTTCGAAACAAGCAGCATCGAAGAATCTTCACTTCATTTCGGTGGTGACATTGTTGGATTTGGGTTTGACCAGCAAACCAAACCATTGGAAGAAAATGTTTTTGAAGATATCAGCTTAAGAGATTCAGGATCTGACTTATTCATTGAGTCAATACTTCCAGTGAAGCATGAAAAACCTCTTCCTGTTGATCATCTCAGTCAACCCCTTGGCATTTGGGATCCAGGTGTGTTGGCACCGAGGTATAACAAAGAACCTTTGTGGGATGAATTTCCCTTTGATCCTGATGAAGACCAAAATATTGTCTGCCTTGCAAGCTATGAGGAGGCCGAAGGAGAAGTTGTTTTTGATGAAGAAGCTTACTCTGAAGAGCTCCATGGTGATCCCTTCAAGTTGATTGCAGCCACCAAGGAGGATGTTGTTACTTCCGAAACTTTCAAACCAGCATTCAATGATTGTTCGTTTGAGTCAGGGGCTGCCATAGCCTTTGATCAAGATGGCAGTGAGGTGGATGAAGAGCTTGAAGACCTTACGGCTTTTGAAGAAGAAAGGTTCAATGTGGTTTTAGATCACAAGGCTGATCTACCAAGGCAAGAAGCTGATTGCAAGCTTGAGGACGAAGAAACTGTGGAGTATGTCCCTCTCCATGACACTGAACATTCTCCGTTAGTTGAGGATGAAAGACAAGAAGGTTGGAGCAGCTCTGAGGACAGCGATGTCACAAAACAAAGTTCTGATTTTGAAAAGCAGCCAACCAGCAATTCACCATCTTCGCATTCTTATGAGTGGGAAGGACAATTCAAGGTGTTCGTTGACAAGGAAGTGCAAGCTCTATCCCTGTTTGACTACGCACATAGCTCGGTTGAAGAGCTTTATTGGAAGGCTCAGCTTGAAGAGAGACGTAGAGGAGTGACCGATGAAGTTACTCTTCCTAATTTGCAACTTATCAGAGATTCCTTGGAGACCTTGAAGTCTGAGTACGTACACTCTATTGGAGAACGGGATCATGTCATTGAAGTTGCAAAGAAGGCCATTTGTGCTTTTCATGAAAAGCAGAGTACGATTGATGAGCTCACTCTGGAGCTTAAATCAATAAAGGACGAGTTGAAAGAAACTCAGTTGGATCTAACAGAGGTTGAAGACCAGTTTGCAGATTTCAAACTTTTCAAGGAGCAAGAGGATGCACAAAGAGCTGAAAAAATCAATCAAGTGATTGGAGATCTTGACTGTCTTCAAGAGGAGTTTGATCTTGAAAGCATTTCAAGAAAATCAGAAGTTGCATGTACAGATTTGGGGCAGCGAGACGAAAGGAATGGCTTCCAGGTCTTTGACAATCCCTTCTTTGAAGTGGGTGCTGAAGCAACTTATGACAATCCTCTCTTTGTTTTGAAAAATGAGTCAAGTAGTGAAGTGACCAAGCATGAGGTCAAGCATGAACTCCAATCTAAGGATGCCTTGATATCACTCCATGAGGATGTGCCACGTATGTTGAGTAGTAATGGATGCATAAGTGGGTTTGAGGATGGAGTCTCTACATGGGAAGTGTTGATTCGAGGAGATTTCAACATCCCCGACACCAAGGTGTTAACAAAGCAAGACTTGGTAGCTGCTGGTAACTTCATTACAGCAGCAAGGAGCAAAGATTTCAGTTTTGTTACTCATGAAGTAGGGAAGAAAAATGGACTAGAACTCGGTGTTTGTATGCTTGTCAATCCATCCCTTGGGTTGAATGATGCTTTGGCATTTATTAGTCCATTTTTGGAGTTGGTTTTGAGGTCATTTAATATTTCATGCTCCATTGTTGTTGAAACTTTCATGGATAGGCTTCAAGGGTTCAATAGAGGAGGCATCAATATCTTCAGTATACACTTGATCCTTACTAGCTCTTGGGAATGCATTGAGATTACCTTGCATTGTGTTGAAAATCATTTTCAGTTGGGTATCTGTGCTTGGGATTCTCAACTTGGCTTGATAAAGCTTATTACATTTGGAAAGGGCTATTGGAGGAATAAGGATCAAATTTCCAAATTTGTTGATGTTGTTCCTTTCTTTGTCCGCCACTTGATGGGGTTATTTGTTCATCAACAATTGGGTTGGAGAGAAATTTTGAGTATGGGTTGGAGAAATGAACGATTGGTTGCTCTTGAGAGTGTTTCTCGGCTAAGACCAGGACAGATTTTGAGACTCGAGCTTGCTGGTTTGAGGCAGACCAGCCACCTTACATGTTGCATTTCTCGCATTCAGGAGAGTTGGTTCATCACTCCTGATCAAAGAAGTGGTAGTTTTCTCATGGAGATGGATCTAGCGTGTTTTCCAACCACCTTGGAGGTGTCACCTTGCAGCTCGATGGTCATCTCACATGCTCACGCTTGGGATTTTGAGTGGTGTTGTTGTTTTCCTTTGGGTAGGACTCGAGAATCAGATTGCACTACGCTGATCCTAGCCTTGATCAGCAGCAATTATTTGGTCCTTCACACCTTTCCTACTCTCCAAATTCATCTTATGATGGTTTGTGATGTAAACTTTGACAGTTTACTCTCAGTGTTGATTCAGGACAGCAGTCTCTCACATGCTTTGGTTCACCATTCTGAGACTCATGGGGCTAGAACTATGTGTGTTTTCTGTAGTCTTCATGGTTGTGTCAGTATAATTCAGATGAGGCATAGTAGCTTCATGCGGAGACATGAGTATGAGTTCGTTGAGCTCTTGCAAAGGATTGCTTTCCTCCTTGCAAGAAGATTTGTAGATGTCACATTTGCAGTCATGGTTCCGTTTGTTACCATGTGGAGGTATGTTGAGGAGTTCGATTTTGATTTGAGTAGACTATCTTTCCTATTGCTTAGAATTGTGATTGACAGTAGTATGGTTGATACTGTTAATTCGGGGCATTGTGGACATGAGATGTTGCATGATTTTGATCCCCCTCCTTTAAGATCTTTTGGTTTGAGTATCATGGATGGTAACACTTTGGGGTTACAAGGAAGGTTAGTGCAGCATAGGCTTGATGACTTCACGGATGTGATCAGAGTGGTGCAGCATCGGCATGGTGGGTCCTTCCTGCGATGGGTTTGGGAACCAGGGATCATACTTGTTTGCATATGGATTAGTTTTAAAATTTCTGGAGTTGTGGTGGTATTGCTTGAGGACAAGCAATTTTGGGAAGGGCGGATTGTAATGTCCCCTTCTCGAGCATGATCTTTCCAGTGACTGTTGGCCTATTCCGGAGACCCGTAGGCTACTCGGAAGGTAAAATTAGGGTTTCTTTTTTTGAAGGATGCTCTTGCTCGAGGTTGGTTGATTCAATGGCGGATTCTTTCTGGGTTTTTAGAGAGTTTCGCAGTGATATGTTCTTCTTGGCATTCTGAGCATCTTCAGGAATTTACTATTTTTAGTAAATTCTATTTCTGGCAGTGTTCCTGTTGGTTTCGGCATGGTTGACTTTCTACTTCAGACTGATCAGTTGGCTTGCTCATTTATGGCTTCGGGGCACAATTGGAGAGATAAGTCAAATTATTTAATTAAAGTCATGTTTTAATGTTATATTTTAACATTGACCCCCTTGGCCTAGCTCGTCACTTTAAGTTGTTTTAAAAGATGTCTTTATGGGTGGGCGCCTCATTGAAAGAAATTAATTATATTTCTTATAAAGTAAAGATTAACCCAAGCTCAAATTGGACGCCAATTTCAAGAAGGAAATAAAGTATTATTAAAAGTCAAAGTTTGCTTGGAAAAGTGGGACGCCTTCTATTGGAGGATTAGGGTTTGGTTCGAAAAGGAAGTTTAGGGTTTCGAGAAAGATCATCTGAAAATTATAAAAGGAGGCCATTGGTTATCATTGAGATTATCTTTTGTCTACAGGAATGTTATGCTGCCAGATTGGCTTTGGGATTGCTTCGAGGAATGAAGGCCTCCTAGCTTGGCTCTTCTTCTTGCTTGAAAGACAGCAACTAGTTGAGAGGTTTGAGTGTTATTGATTTGTCTTTTCAGTTATAGTTGGTTTCCTATCCTTCGTAGTTGAGTTTTATCATTTCCTGTCAATTCCAGAGTTGCTGGTCATGACTGCTGAATGTATATTTCTGCTCACAAGTCTGAAATCTTAAACATTCTCATTCTGGGTATTGTCTCATTGTGTTTCCCTGTTGGAGGCGCCCCTTCATGAATATTTGTAGATTTTAATACGAAGTTTATGATTTTATAATGCAAATTCGTCATTCCTTGAAGGCCGTACTTTCTGGAGTGCCTTGGGATTCATGTCAGTAATTAATAACCATTTTTAGATGCCATTTCTTGTTACTAAGTTAGGCGCCATCATTTTGAGGGTCTATTGCATCAGATTTGAGACAATTTGAGTGAGAGTTGAGGGGGTTTTGAGCTATTCATTGAATTTCTGTGTTGCTGGTTATTTATTTTAAGTGCAGGTCTGTCATAACCAGATTTAAGAAATCTGCATTTTCTTCCTTGGATCGGAGTTAAGAAATCATTAAAGGCTTTGTAAAAGGTTCCTTGTTGTTGCAACAATTTTGAAGAGCTCTAATATTGATCTTGTAGGGATTCATAATTATTGTAAGCTGGCAGTAGTACTGACAGCAGTTCTTTAATCCTGCTTTTTCATGATTTGTAACACTCATGCTTTACATTCTGTAATTGCTTTGTAATATCTTACATCTCCGCCCTATGGTAGCTCCTTTCCCCCTCCGGGTTAGAAAGTACATTCTGGGTGTCGAGTTGCTTCAGCATTTTTCCTTCCATTCCACTCCATCCTTCATTCCTCATCCATCTTATTCCTTCCATTCCATTCCTTCCATCCATTCCATTCCATTCCCTTCCATTCCATTCCATTCGAATCCCTCCATTCCACCCTCAATTCCATTCCATTCCATTCCATTCCCATTCATTCCATTTAAACCCCAACCCTAGCGACTAGCGGTTACTCACTTGTTACAATTGAAAATTTGAAAAAATTTGGCTCGGAATATTTCAGTTAGTTGTAGATGAGTGAGCTTTGTAGTGAGTTTTGCATTGTAGTTGTTTTTGCAGTTGTAATTCAGTTTCTTGCAAATTAATCAAAATCTAGAGTTGCTGGTTTGTGTTGCAAATTGATGTTTTGACTCATAAGTCATTGGGCGAATTCATTTTGGTTCTAGGTAGTTTACCCATGCATTTGCTAGCTAAGGGCGCCTCTTTCAATGAAGTTTGAGAATTTTTAATGAAGTCTTTTTTTTATAACTCAAAATCGCCCCTCTTGCAGCCGTACCATTTGGGCTTTCCTTGAAATTTGTGCAAAAAAACATATATTAGATTTTGGGTTAGTTTAGGGGTTCCTTCTTGGGCGCCTTCATCCTAGAAGCAGTTTGCATTTGGTCTTATGCATTTCGAGTGAGTTTTGAGAGAGATATGTGCAATATAGTGAGCTACTAGGTTGCTGGTTATGCATTTTAAGTTGCTGGTCTGTCATGTCAGATTTAGGAAATTGCATTATGGTGAAGGGTTGGTGATTAGAAAGTCTTATTAAGCTTTGAGGAGACCTTATTCAATTATTGCAGCATTGGAGAACTTCTGACCTTTGTCATGGAAGGAACTTTCTATCAAATTGTAAGCTGAACAGTAGTACTGTCAGCATTCTCACTCCTCTTTATTTCATTGTAATTCCCACTGAATAAGTGGAAGTGGCTGGCTTGCCGCCTATCTTACTTTTGAATATTGCATTGTAGCTCATTTGAATCTTCGCCATATGGTAGCTCCATTTCCCACCTTGGGTTGGGAAGCACATTCTTGGCGTCGAGTTTACTTTCAGCATTGTAGTTGGTAGGGATCCTCTGACCATATGCTCGTTGTCATTCGGCGCATTCTTGGTTAGAGTTATTCAGTTCAGCATTGCATTGAGACCCTCTGACCATATGCTCGTCGTCATCTGGCGCATTCTTGGTTAGAGTTATTCTGTTAAACATTACATTGAGATCCTCTGACCATATGCTCACACCTTGCCCAACTCGGGATCCTGGTGTACATCCTTGGTTAGAGTTGAATTCCGCATTGTTTTGGTTAAGTGCTAACCCTAACAGATGTGTGTTGCATTGCTTATTGTAATAAAAATTTGAAAAAAATTGGTTTGGAATATTTCAGAAACATGTACTTTAGGGGAACATTATGTTGCCAACTCTTACCTCTTTACAAGCTTCTTCTCGAATAGGAAGTAATGCTTTTTGCGTAAATAGATAGTAAAATCTTTGCACATGAGTCCACTCTTGATCTATAATATTTGGAACCAATGTTGTCCATATACCCTCAATCAACCTTCTATGTTTTGTTAGAAATCTGAAATAGATTGAATAACGCAAGGAACATTTTAAGAGAAAATAAAAGTTACATAAATTGGGAAAACATAAGAATGCAAACTAGAACTCCGAGAGATTATGCAATGTCGATGTGACAATATTGCATTAAGATCTTCCAAGTTGAATCAATACATGAATGAATCAATGCAAATACAAGCTAGGTACTGAGTTTATATAGAACTAAGAAGAGGATGTAGGTGACAAATCCAACCAATAGGAATCAACCACAAAAAGTGGAGATGGACCACGAAAAGTGGAAAGTGGTTCCACTCTTTAAGGAAGGGAACACCACACACTTATCTCCTAGTCATAAACTCACTTTATTTTCCTAAGTAAGCTTAATTGAGTGTAGGAAAACCCTAGGACTAAAGGAAAATAAATTAACCCACTAGGAAAATAAAAACCTACACTAACACCCACCCTTAAGCACAACTTAGGAGGATGTAAAAGATGATGGTTCCCGACAAATGAGGCCATGTTCGGTATCCATGTACATACCAAATTTCCCCCAAGGAAGAAGATGCCTACCCCCTACAAATAGAGAGAGAACACCCCCTAGAATAGAGAGAAGATGAAAAGGAATAAGTATCCCCCCCAAAGAGGGCACCAACCACACCCCAAACAAAGCTCGCAAATGAAGGAACTTTCTCTTAGTGAAGGGTTTGGTGAAGATGTCTACAATCTGATCTGATGTCAGATAGTACTTGAAATCAATGATATCACCATGAATAAGCTCCCAAATGTAGTGCATGTGGATCTCGATGTGCTTGGTCCATTAATGATGGACTAGATTGTGAAAGATCTGAATCGCACTCTGGTTGTCACAATAGATGACTATTGGCTTCCGAAAGGGAATGCCAAACTTAGTGAGAATGTTCAAAAGCCAGATGGCCTTAGTAGCATCGTTAATTGCTCCTCGATACTCAGCCTCTATAGATGAAAGAGCAATAGTAGATTGCTTCTTGCTTGACCAACAAACTAGACTGGAACCAAGGGAGAAGCAATACCTTGAAGTAAACTTGCAATCCTGAGAATCGCATGCCCAATCTGAATCTATGTGTCCCACCAAGTCAAATTCCACGCCCGCTACATAATGAATCCCATAATTGTGAGTACCCTTGATGTAGTGAAGAATCCATTTAGCTACTTTCCAATGCAACTCATGTGGCTTCTGCATAAATCGAGAGACCATGCCTACTGCATATGAAATATCGGGCCTTGTATGATTTAGATAGATGAGACTACCAACAAGTTGTCGATACAAAGTTCCATCAAACAAGGATGAAGAACACTTAGCCTCAAGTTTGACCCTTGACAAGAATGGAGTTGGCGCAAGTTTACAATCAACCATGTGAAACCTCTGGAGCATATCAAGTGCGTACTTAGACTGTGCAAGAGTGATACCTAAAAAAGACTGAGTGATCTCAATCCCCAAGAAGTAGTGCAACAAGCCCAAGTCTGTCATTGAAAATTGATCATGAAGGATGGTTTTCACATGCTCAAACGGTAGATGAGTGACTCCCTATGATCAAGTAGTCATCAACATAGAGAACCAAGAAGGTGTGAGTATCATCTTGCTACAATATGTAGACATTAGGATCAGAATGGCATCGAGTGAATCCCACTTTCAAAAGGAAGGAGTCCATCTTGGTGTACCAAGCCCAAAGGGCCTGTTTGAGGCCATAGAGAGACTTCCGAAGATGACATACAAGTGAAGGATCTTGAATGAACCCTTGTGGCTGCTCCATGTAGATCTCCTCCTAACGATTATTGTGAAGAAAAGCACTCTTCACATCCATCTGATGAACATCCAATCTATGTGCTACAACTATAGAAAGAACAAGTTGGATAGAATTCATTTTGGCGACTAGTGCAAAAGTCTCAGAGTAGTCAATCCCTGAAACTTGGGAGAATCCTTTGGCAACCAAGCGAGCCTTATGCTTGCCAATCGACCCATCTGCTGCATATTTTGTTTGATAGACCCACTTGCATTGAACAAGTTTTATTCCCTTAGGAAGTGGGACAAGATCCCAAGTGTGGTTCCGCTCTAAGGAATTGAACTCTTCCTACATGGTCGCATCCCACTCGGGGACACCAAAAGCTTCCTGAAAAGTCTATGGATTGGAAGCTAAAGCAAGGAAGACATGTGGAGCATCCTGAAATTGTGATCTTGTTCTATGATTTGAAGGATCCTCTACCCAATCACTTGTT
This sequence comes from Sequoia sempervirens, assembly GCA_007258455.2. Taxonomy (NCBI): domain Eukaryota; kingdom Viridiplantae; phylum Streptophyta; class Pinopsida; order Cupressales; family Cupressaceae; genus Sequoia; species Sequoia sempervirens. The sequence continues at coordinate 60,231 of VDFB02262796.1, forward strand.
GACTGCAATGTTTGATGAGCCCAAAGAGGCCCTATGGCTGGAGGAGGAGAATCTGGAGGAGAATCATCATTCTTTGAAGATGAACTGTGTGCATCCTCATGATGACTATCATCATCTGAAGTGGAGGAAGAAGACTCCTCATCATGATCTGAAGTATTATGAGCCTCTAAAGAACTATCATCATGATACAAGGACTCCAAACTGATAGTGGTAGGAGAAGTGTCGAGAGAAGGACTACAAGTACTCTCCTCAAATTGAACAATCCTCTCAATGAACAACTCATGTGTAGTAGGATGAAGAAACCTATAGCCTTTGACATCATCTGAGTAACCAACAAATATGCAAGACTTGCTTTGTGGATCCATAGCCTTACGTTTTTCTGTTGGAATGTAGGCCTATGCACTAGAGCCAAACACTCGAAAGTGCTTAATTGATGGTTTTCGACCAGTCCAAGCTTGGAAAGGAGTTATCCCCTTCATAGCTTTGTGGGGAACACGGTTTTAGATATAACACGCATAGTTAATGGCTTTTTCCCAAAAAGGTAGTGCCAAAGACTTGGAGTGAATCATACAATTAGCCATTTCTTTCAAGGACTGATTCTTCCGCTCTGCAACTCCATTCTGCTAAGGACTATAGGGGGCTATATGTTGCAACTCAATTCCCTCTGATGCACAAAACTGCACAAACTTGTGGTTGGCATATTGCCCCCCATTATCTGTATGTAGAACTTTGATAGGTTTTCCAGTTTGTTTCTTTGCAAAAGCCTTGTACTCCAAGAATGAATCAAAGACTTCAGACTTTTGTTTGAGAAAGTACACAATGGTGTACCTAGAGAAATTATCAATGAATGTCAAAACATATTGGGCTCTACTGAAAGATGGTTGTGGAAATGGTCTTGCCAAATCACTATGTACCAACTCCAAAAGATGTGAGGCTCTCCAAGCTTTTCCTTTGTCAAAATTCTCTTTAGGATTCTTTCCAAGAATGCAACCATGAAAAACACCTTTAGAAAAGCGAACTGTAGGCAATCTTGTAACCATGTCCTGTTTGTCGAGCTGCTGCAAGTAGCAGTAGTTCAAGTGGCCAAACTGTTGATGCCACAACTTACTTACATCATTTGAATGAGTGAGTGGAACAATCGAAGGAGGATCTGAAACAAAGTGAAAGAACAAATAAAGCCGAGACTGATGATCTCTCCCAACTGCAACCGTAGAATCATTCTACATCTCACGAATCACCATTGAATCAGGAGTAAACTCAACTCTCTTGCCTATACTTGTGTGAGTGATTTGATAGATCAATAGGAGATTAGTTGATAATGAGGGCATACAAAGAACATCCTGAAATGTGCCATCCCCTATATCAACAAACCCTCTCCCACACACCTCAATTGGAGTGTCGTCACCCATCAAAATAGAAGGAATAGAACATGGCTCGAAAGATTCAAGTTCATCTTCAGTTGAAGCCATGTGGTGTGAAGCACTTGAATTAAGAACCCATGTGGATGATGGAGAAGCAACTGCTACAAGGGCCTATCCCTTTCCTTTCCCCTTGCTATTTTCTTTGGCCTTGTGAGAACCCTCTTCCAAACTTTGTTTGATGGAATTGGGAACATTGAGATTGTTCTTCTCAAGAATGTGTGTCAAATGATTAACTTGTTTCTTGAAACATTTGTGCTCATCATGACTTAGTTTCTTACAATAGGCACATTTGACCCTCTCTTTCTTAGGCTTGTCACCTTTTGAAGACGAGGTCTCATTAGTTTCTTTTAGAGTATTTGATTTTTGATTCTTCTTCTCTTTGTTATTCTTTTGTTTCTTATCCTTTTTACTACTTTATTCTCTTTGTTCATTCGTGCCAAGATTGACAACCAAGGCATGTAACTTAGAGGACTTAAGAGTGCCCATCTGAATTAGCTTATCCTGCTCCCATGTGAGAGAAGTAGCAAAATCATCCAAGGATGGCATCTTGAATTGAGACCCAAGTGCATCCTTAGTAGCATAGACAATCGAAATAAACACTAAAAATTTAGAACTTAGCTTTGAGAGAATACTTAGAATAAATTGTTCATCTTTCTTATCAATTCCACATTGTTGTAGTTGTAGCCTTAATGATTTCATTTTGGTGAAGAAATCTTGAATTGTGTTGAAGTTTCCTAGATTTAAACTGATTAGTTCATTCTCCAACATATGAACCCTCATAGAATCTTGTGTGCCAAAAAGAAATTCTAGCTTTTTTCATATTTCATTTGGAGTATTTAAAGATTCAATATGAAAGAGTCAATCAGGAGATACAGACACACACAATTCTCCATATGCTTTATCACATTTGTTAAACCACTTAGGTTTATCTTCATTTTTAGCTGGTTCAGTTTCTAGTCCCATTACTACTCTATGCAAACCAAGCCTTTTTAAGTGAATATCTATTTTTGATTTCCAGTCAAAGTAGTTGTATGCAATTAGAATAGGAACTGTTGTTGATGTCGTGATGAAGAAATGCAAAAGGAAATGTGGAAAGAAAGTGAACACAAGAACGCCAAGAACACCCCCCCAAAATATTACAAGGTTAACACATTATAATTTAGTGCATTTACAAGGCCTTTTCCAAGATACAATGCTTAATAGGCTCAAAATAGCTAAATTACAAATTCTGATACAAAATGAACTTGAGACAAAATTTGGAAAAATTAGCCTTATGGCTGTGTAGTGCTTTCCAAAACCTTTCCAACGCCTACTTGTTTCTGAAAAACGGAGCACCCAGGCGAAAGTTATGGCCTTTTAAAGAAATTTGCACCAAACATATTCAAATTGCAATATCTAGCATAAAATGGAAAATTTTCTTTTCAATACCTCTGTGGATGGAAAGTGCTAGTCTCCAAGTTTCCGACGATATTTCGTTTGCAGAAAACAAACACTGTGGCGAAAAGTTATGATTTTTTTTTTTGAATGGCTAAATTTAGCATGCAGTGACGATCCCCCCAACAAAAGAAGAATTTTCCAAAAATAAAATTCGTCTAAAATAGACAAATTTTATGAGAGTAGGGGTTTTTAGGCCTTTTGAATGCAATGGAAAGGTCTGTTTGGGTAGAAAATGCTTCAATAAAAAGTTGTTTGCTAGATCTGAGCTTCAAACCCCAATTTGTAGTTATGTTAAATGATCTCCAATTTGGGTGAAATAAAAGCCAATCTTGACTTTCTTGAGCCTTTTGGATGCGTTGGAATAGTAAAAACTGCTGCTAGTATAACCAAAAATGTTGCAATCACCCGGATCTCACAAAACACATACAATATGAAGAGGTTATTAGATCTTTGCAAATCCTTTATGATTCTCCAAATCGTTCAAAACGCATGAGAAGAGCATATGGGAATTTACAAGATCTTTACAAGAAACTCAATCTCTCAATCAGGAATCTATGAACTTAGATTTTTCAAAACTAAAGCTCTGATTCCATGTTAGAAATTTGAAATAGATTGAATAACCCAAGGAACTTTTTAAGAAAAAATCAAAGTTACATAAACTGGAAAAACATAAAAATGCAAACCCAGAGTCTGAGATATTATGCAATGTCGATATGACAATATTGGATTAAGAGCTTCCAAGTTGAATCAATACATGAATGGATGCATGTATGAATCAATGCAAATATAAGCTAGGTAGTGAGTTTATATGGAACTAAGGAGAGGATGTAGGTGGCAAATCCAACCAATAGGAATCAACTACAAAAAGTGGAGATGGACCACCAAAAGTGGAAAGTGCTTCCACCCTTTAAGGAAGGGGACAACACACACTTATCTCCTAGTCATAAACTCACTTTATTATCCTAAGCAAGCTTAATTTAGTATAGGAAAAACGTAGGACTAAGGGAAAATAAATTAACTCACTAGAAAAATAAAAACCTACAGTAACATGTTCATGATGCTATAGTCATAGTTTGCAAACTCACCATTTAATTGAGATTTTCATGAAATGAGTTACTTGTGAGTTGAAACAAGTAATTTTTGGTGAATCTTTGGTGTAGACTCATCGTGAGTACTTGCCAAATGCAGAATGACTATATGTGTAGTGAAAAATATATAAGAAAAACACACAAAATACACTAAAAATTCAAGGTTTTTTTGTCTTATTAAGCATGTTTTCTTATGCCATTTTGTCACATAACATTTGCAAGTTTGCTTGAGTGATTTGAGCAAGTTTGGAGTGGAAGGAAAAACCTCTAAATAAATCAAAGAACTTTGGTGCACAAAATGTAAAGGTCAAGGTCACATAAAAAATAACTATCCTAGAAAATGTTTCGTGATATTTTCCAGGTTATGGGTCATTTAATCAAAGAGTGCCCATACAATTTGAGTAGGAGCGCGTAAGTGCTCTTCACACAAGAAGAGTAGTCCACTCCACCTATCACTCCATCAAAGCCGCATGATGATAATAACACATCTCTAGGCGGCTATCAGAATCAAAGAGGGAGAGGTTGGAGTCAAATACAACATTACTCTAAAGGTCGTCCCATTGTACAATCTCAACACTATAATGAATGGGGACACTTTGTAAGATACCCTTCCGGATAGTGTAAAGTTTTTCGATTTTTTCAGTTTGATAGATGTACCATTTTATCAAACTTAAAGCACAATAACATAAATATATGGATTGATATTCAAAGTATAGTGCATAATTAGGGCAGGCAATCAATTCTATGATATTCTTACCTCAAATGTAACAGATTTTACAATATATCTGCTCAAAAATTAATAACAAACTTAAACATACTCAGCATAACCAAACTAAGAGCAGATCAAAATATTCCAAAGCTATTTCAGACTACAACAATACATACTGAGCATATATTTGCAGCAGATATAATACATTCTACACCCAGAATTGAACAACTTTGGATGTTTGCAATAGTTAATGGTGTGACTGATAATCAGCAATACAAGAGAAAGATAATGACTTTCAAACCTGGTAACAAGCTGCCATGATTGGAAATAGTATGAATAACTTGCTGTTATGGAAAATGCATCTCAGACCTAGGCGTCTAGCCTCCAAATGCTCCAATGACCCTCATTTAAGCAGATAATCATTTCCAGAATATCCAGAATATCACTCCAATGCTCAGGAAGGTCTCACGGCTCAGACAAACCTGTAATACCTTGGCTGAAGCTCATGTCTCCTTCTCAAATGCTCCATTGCGCAGTTTTTGGCCTCCTATGATGCTCACGCCTTGACCCTATCCTCCACATCTATGCTAATGCTTATATTCTTCCTGTGAATGACCATCGAACAACATATGCACATTCATAAAACCCCACGTGCTTCCTCGGGCTTAGAATGGTAGCATAAACTTATGAATTGAAGGGCAACCTAGTTAGCTATACCATCGAATAGTCATCAAGGCGTCCAAGGTGTAAACCAACCTGAATAATGCTCCAGCCAAATAATGAGATGCAGTTAAGCTCAGGAGGAATATCGACTTAGTCACCAAACTCAAATAGCAAACTCTTGCTCACAAGCAACTGAATAGAAATCATTAATCTCCATTTTTGTCTCTGTAGGAGACTCACAAAGATGCCTATATCGCCCAAGTAGAAGACCTGTATGATCTCCTCCACAAACCAGCTAGGGTGGAATCGTTTCACCACTAAAATTGGATGCCCTAGGGTTTCCTTGTCCCCAAGACCAAGAAGCTGCAAGAGCTCTCCAAAGTGAAAATGGGAAATAAACCAAGCACAGTGAAAATGAGTCTCCAAATCTCCTTTTATATTTCTCACTTTAATTTCCTGCTCAAATAAGAATAAAGTGACTTTATTAAGTTACTTTTTAATATTTCCCCAAAATTCACTTTATAACATATTTAATTAATTACTTAACATTACCTTTTTAATGCATTGTTGGGTTGGGGTTGGCTAGTAGTAGAAAAAATCAACCACAATGGAAAAGGAACACAATCTCCATCAAAAACAAGGGTTGGAAATATACAATTGATTTGAAGAACTAGGTAGTGAGTGAGGAAGCAAATTCCTTAGATTCATCAAATTCAGATTTTGGAGAAGAATGAATAGAGAGGCAAGATAAAGGTCTAATGGAGTCAAACGGCGAAGGGTTTTGGGAATTGCATTTGTGTTTGGAGGATGGAAAAAATTCTCTTCATAACCTGTTTCATTGGTAAATGGAGAACTATGAGGTATTTTCATCAAACTATAATTATATGGAGGCTATAGAGATTAACAAAGAGTAGAAAATGAAGAACGAATTTGAAAATATAGACAATATAAGTGTATGAGATGCAATACAAAGTTCACAAAAGACGGAAATTTTGGTTTTAGTAGAGACACTTGGCTTTATTGAAGGTTGCAAAATTAATGAAGGTACATCTTAGAGTAATAATATTAAAATATTTCATTTGGATCATATGGATACTTGTCATCAAGTCAGAACAAGTTCATAGGAAAATTATGGAAAAAGAAAAGTATTGTATAACTATAGTGTGTAAGACAAATAGTTAAAGTGGAAGATAACAGGTGGGCCTCACATGAGAAAATAGAAAGAACAATAGTAAAAGTTCAAGTGAGGAAAAGAACAAGAAAAAGAAAAAATCAAATAAGGAAAATTCAAATTAAATTAAATTAAATTTTGTAATATTCTAAACTCCTTGACCCTACGGCTGGCAAAGGACAAACAAATTATTTTTTTTTAAATTTCAAATTCTATTCTATAGTAGGCCACACCAGACCCCACCATAAGGCATCAAAAGACAAGAACATAGTTCTCACCATACAATTTTCTTATGCTCCTACCATACAATTTACCTTTGAGTTGTACGACTCCCCAATACTACCACCATACTACCTTGTTTTTATAATTCCACTACACAATTGGACTACTTCGTGGTTGCCGTACAAAGTCTTCACCACATGACAATAAATAAAACACCTATTGTACGGTCTAATTCTTGTACCATCGCCATATAGTTTAATTTCTTTAGCACCACTATATGGTTGGAGTTCAACAAGCTTTCAATGTCCATCGTACAACCTACATTTATTGTTGCACTTGTATGATCAAGAAGTCAGGCTAGTATTGCACAATTTGAGTTGCTGAAAGTCTTTGGTGATTGGAAATTCTTGGTTTATAGTATAACCCTTGCAGCATGCCACCATACAACCTCCTACGTGGCTCTGGTTCAGAAAAAAATTGGTTTTTCTGAGTTTGACTAAAGGTAGTTCTTCAAACAGCGACTTTGCAGAAACAGGGAATTCTTCATATTGGTTGGTGAATTGGATGAAAGTGCATTCTCAGAATATGGGGATATTGAAGAATCTTTTCATGATCAAAATGCTTCTGAGACACTTGCAATGCTATTTGGGTTTAGTGATCAACTGGGTCCAGCATCCTTAACCTCCAGTGTGCAATTAGATGGGGTCCCTTGGTTGGTTGGTCCTCAACATTATTTAGATATTGACATATGTTGGTTAAACACTCCAAAAACTTTGTTTTTTCGCTTTATAAGCATCATTTTTTGCCTCTTATAAAATCATGAAAATGATGTGTGCCATGCAGGCCTATGTGGTTTTGAATGTCTTCATTTGGTCATAGTGGTAGGGGCTCCACCCCTCAACCCCACTGGGGGCATTGCCCCCAAACCCCTACACACTCTTTGTATTGTCCCTACCAAGATATTTCAACAAACTTGCAATTTTTTGACTTTAGCTCACATTTTGTCAAATAGTTGGCAAGAAATGATGCATTCAATATTTCTGATTTAAATGCTCATAGCAACTGCAACTAATTCACAAATTTATTGACATAATCACAAACTCTTTGCATTCATTGAGTTTCACTAGGACATTTTAACAAACAGTTGTCATACAACCCGCGTTCTTAGAAATCTCCAATATTGTTGCTAGTATATAAATTTAGGAACTATAACAAACATTTGGCCAACAATTGACACTTAAAACATTTTGTCAAACATATTGCAAATAATCAACTGTAATTGTAAATGTAAAGTACTCGGAATTGTAAATTGGTATTTTTGAGGGATGAGTATATGTTGAGGTTGAACCAAAACCGCTGAAGTTCTTGGTATGTAAGAGTGAATATAACCAAGCCAATATACTGCTATATGAAGACTTTAACATTAATTTATTCAATTTGTTTATTATACAAACTTTATGTAATTTGTTGTTGATAAAGCTATTTAGTTTGTAGGTCTAAAAATGATAGAATATGATCATTTTATCATCTCTTCATAGATCTAATTGCTGGGATTGCAGGCTTGATAATCCCTTAGTGATTCTTTTGATTTTTAGAATATTTCAAACACATACAAGGACTAGTTAATGACTGTTGTAGCTGCTTGTAATGTCCCCTTTTCAAGCCTGTTAGTTCCTGTGACCGTTAGCCTTTCCTTGGAAACCCTAATTTTAACTTCCGACTAGCCTCCGGGTTTCCAAGGAAAGGCTAACGGTCACAGGAACTAACAGGCTTGAAAAGGGGACATTACAGTCCGCCCTCCCCAAGATTGCTTGTCCTCAAGCAATTGCAAACTAGGATGCTGCATTATCTCATCACTTTCCCAAGTTGCATCCTCCATCGGCAGGTTCTTCCACTTTACCAAACATTCTCTGAGAGTTCTATTCCTCAATGAACGTTCTCTGAAGTCAAGTATCGACTCGGGAATCAGAACCAACTGTCCTTCTTCATCCAACGGTGGCAACTGTGAAGAAGCAACCACATTGTGTCCAAGTGCCTTCTTGAGGCGAGACACGTGGAAGACGTTATGCACTCTGCTATCTGAAGGTAGCTCCAACTCATAGGCAACAGCCCCAACCTTTCTGATGACCCTAAACGGCCCATAGAAGCGAGGTTTGAGCTTCTCAGCTCCACTCTTCTTGAGAGTTGACTGTCTGTAAGGTTGTAAACGGAGATAGACCATATCCCCAACCTCAAAAGAACGCTCAATACGCTTCTGATCAGCATATAGCTTCTGCTGATTTTGTGCAATCTGCAAATTATCCTTCAAGGATCTCATTATGTCCTGACTATGCTGCAACAAATCCTTGGCTAATGGTGCTTTGCTGTCACCAAACACCAAATCTGCAAAGCTGGGTGCTTCATATCCATAAAGTGCCAAGAAAGGAGACATTTTGATTGACATATGGAAGGTAGAATTGTAACAGTACTCGCCTATATGCAGCCACTTAACCCAAGCTTTCTGCTGTTCTGACACATAGTTTCTCAAGTAGCCTTCTAGCCACTTGTTCACCACTTCTGTTTGCCCGTCAGTTTGGGGGTGATAACTCGTGCTTGGGGTGAGCACAGTACCACTCATTCTAAAAATTTCCTGCCAAAAGGTACTTAGGAACTTACTGTCCCTATCACTTACAATATTCTTAGGCAAACCATGAAGTCTAAACACTTCTCGAAAAAACAAATCTGCAACTTGGGCTGCAGAAAAAGTGCTGGTAATGGCAAAGAAATGAGCAAACTTGGTGAGTCTGTCAACTACCACATAAATGCAATCCTTCCCTTGGGCCTTGGGCAACCCAGTGATGAAATCCATTGAAATGCTTTCCCATTTTTGATTGGGAATTGGAAGTGGTTGCAGCAAACCGGCTGGTAAGGTGTGCTCATTTTTATTTGCTTGGCAAACAGGACATTCCTGAATGTAACGTTGAACCTCCTTCTTCAAACCTTTCCAAGAAAACCTTTCTCGGATCTGCCTATAGGTCTTGAAAAACCCTTGGTGACCAGCAACTGGAATGTCATGAAAATTCAAGAGAATCTTCTTCTTGAGCTTAGAATCGGCTACCAGAAAGATTCTACCCTTATACTGAATCAAACCCTCAACCACTTGGTACTTTTCATCATGGAAAGTACCTTCCAGAATGCTGGTTGCAAACTGATTTTTTGCATAATCAGCCAGCAACATGTCTCTCCAGTCTGCAGTAAGCTCACACAATGAGCTAAGATGAGGCCTTCTGGATAGAGCATCGGCCACTACATTATTTTTTCCTTTGACGTATTCAATGTCAAAGTCGTAAGCTTGAAGCTTACTTACCCATTTCTGTTGCCTCTCATTTAAATCCTTCTGGTGCATAAAATGCTTGAGGCTATTGTGGTCTGTTTTAACCACGAACTTATTCCCCACCAAGTACTGTCGGAACTTGGCTAATGCATGCATAATGGCAAGCATTTCTTTGTCATAAATTGAATATGACCTTTCCACACCCCTTAATTTCCGGCTTTCAAACACAATAGGGTGTTTGTCTTGCATCAGGACAGCACCAACTCCTTCACCCGATGCATCACACTGCAGCTCGAATGGCTTAGAGAAATCAGGGATAGCCAAAACTGGGCACGAGCTCATGATCTTCTTAAATTTTTCAAACACAACTTGAGCCTTTTCTGACCAAACAAAGGCTCCCTTTTTGGTGAGATCAGTAAGGGGAGCAGCATTCTGAGAATACCCCTTTACAAACCTCCGATAGAAACCACAAAGGCCCAAAAAACCTTTCAACTGTGTCAAACTTTCAGGTGGTGGCCAATCAACCACGGCTTTGATCTTCTCCGGATCCACCTTTACTCCCTCAGCACTGATTATGTGGCCAAGGTATAACAACTCCACCATTCCAAATTCACATTTGGAAGCCTTTGCGAACAAACTCTCAGATTCCATGATACCAAGCACTTCCTCCAAGTGCTTGAGGTGATCTTCCCAAGTCTTGCTGTAGATCAGAATGTCGTCAAAAAATATCAGCACAAACCGCCTTAACTGATTCTGAAACACACGGTTCATGCAAGACTGAAAGGTGGCCGGTGCATTAGTCAAACCAAATGGCATGACTAAGAATTCGAAGTGGCCATAGTGACATCTGAAAGCTGTCTTTTCCACATCTGATCCCCTCATCCTTATCTGATGGTAACCGGATCTTAGATCAATCTTTGAGAAGAACTTAGCCCCATGTAGCTCATCAATGAGCTCATCTATTCTGGGAATGGGGTATCTATTCTTGATAGTGCTTTGGTTCAAAGCACGATAGTCCACGCACATGCGCATGGTACCATCCTTCTTTTTCACAAGAACCACTGCAGATGCAAAGGGGCTCTTGCTGGGTCGTATGAAACCCATCTCCAAGAGTTCTCGGATATTCTTCTCGATCTCATCCTTTTGCCTCTTCGGATACCGGTATGGAGTTGTGATCACCGGTTTAGCTCCTTCCTTGAGCTCTATTATGTGTTCTGAACCTCGATCAGGGGGAGGTCCAGGAGGTAAATCATCAAACACTTTACTCTTTTTGGTGAGTAAAGATTGGATATCAGGAGGATGCTCTTCTTTAGTTTCAACTGGACTTGCTGGAAGAATCATGCACTCAGCAGCCCATTCCACTTGATCATGACGTATCAACTTCGCCATCCTCTTGAATGATACAATCCGAGGACCACCATTTGACATACCTCTCAACACCACCTTCTTCCCATCGGATTGAAACTTCAACTCCATAGTTTGCAGATTTAGAGAGATCTCTCCAAGAGATCGCAGCCATTGAATGCCAAGGACAGCATCCGTATCTCCAATACTGACCACATAGAAGTCATCCTTGACTTCGTAATTGCCCAATTGCATTGACATGTTCGGAATCCTCTTGGTGCATGAGATGTGAAACCCATCCGCAACCATAACTCTGAACCCTTCAAAGTCTTCTGTTTGCAATCCTTTCTTTGCCACCACAACTTCGTCTATGAAGTTATGTGTTGCACCAGTGTCAATCAAAGCAACAATACGTTGCCCTTTGATCATTCCCCGAACTTTAAAGGACTCATTCTTTTGGAAGCTCGAAAGCTGAGCCAATGTACCACCACTTTCTTTTTCACCTTCAGACTCTTCTGGAGTATTTTCTTCATCGCTGTCCTCAAAGTCAGCTTGCTGATCAGAAAAATCAGAATTGCTTTCATCAGCTGTATAGAACTCAATTTGATGAATCTTAGCTCCCTTGGGGCACACATGATCTTGTGACCATTTTTCCCAACAACGGAAACATAAACCTTTCCTACGGAGTTCATTGATAGTCTCTGGATCCAATCTTGAGCCAGGAGGTTTCTGAGGTTTAAACTCCTTATGATGAGGCTTCTGATGAAACTTTTTCCCTCTGTCTCCTTTGTGAAAAGCTGGTTTGGGATGGAACTTTGCTTTGGGAGCAGCCCACTCCATGTTTCTAGCTTTTTTCATTGCTTCTTGTAGGGACGGTGGATCAAAAGCTTTGATCCAACCCTTGATTGGCTCCATCAATCCTTCAGTGAATAGGATTACTAACCTTCTCTCTGTGATTCCAGTGACCATAACTGAAAGTCTTTGAAACTCAGCTATGTAGGCATCCACAGTGCCATATTGTCTCAACTGTGCCAACTCCCTAAAGTGCACTTCTGGGTCCTTCTTCTCGAACCTTTCAATGAATCTATTGGAGAATTCATCGTATCTAGTGATAGACCCATGACCTAAGGTGACTAGGCCATGGTACCACCATTCATGCGCCACCCCATCTAGGTGTAGCGTAGCGAATCTAATCGCTTCTTCTTCAGCCATTGGCCTAAGTGCCAAATAGTTGTCTAGTTTTTGTAACCAGGCTCGAGCAGAATTATTATCGCTTCCATCAAAATGGGCAAGCGTAACCTTGTTGAGAGCTTGATTCCAATCTCCTTGTGCTGGGGTTCTTCTTTGATCATAGTTTCTCCCTTGGCCTCTATCCTTCCTTCTATACTCCATGTAATCATTGAAGGACATGTCAACTTTTACTTCATCAGGAAGAGTGTCATACTCTGTTCGGCCTATCCTCACCCTCTCCAAGGATGAAACATTTTCTTCAGGATCAGGCTGTGGGATTGCTGGTGTCAGAAACGTGGGTTTGAATGGTCTAGCAGAAATGTAAGTGTTGCTCACTGCAGGTTGGGCAACATGACCATTGTGTGGATTGGAAGCACTGTGCTCCCCGGTATGCCCTGTATTGTGTTGTGGAATGTTTGGACCCAGTCTCCCCAACAGAAGAGAAAACATATCCATCATGGCATCCATCTTCTTATCGAGTCCTTGACCCAAATGGGCTGAATTGTCTATACCCTTCCCATTGTCACCTCTGTTGCCAGAACTTCTTTCGTTATCCCCCATTTCTGTTTCTTGCGAAGGCTCCCAATTAGCCCTCAAAACCTCGGAAGCTGTGTGACCTTCTGGGGCTTGATGCAACTGAGTCTGAACTGTACCTCTCTTGTATACTCTTGCCAAATACCTCTGTTCTCTGTCACTCATAGAAGGCTGAATTCACAGGATGGCAGGAAGATGGCTCTGATACCACTGAAATATACCGAGCCAAATTTTTTCGTTTTTCAAATAACAGATTACAACATTCAAGCAAGTGCACCCGTTAAGGTTAGATGGATAAACCGAAACGTGCAGAAGATTAAATTCAACATACAGAAGGGAACTCAACGTCAAGTATGTGCTACCCAATCCAAGGTGGAGTGAGGGGCGACCATATGACGGAGTGATTACAGAAAACAACGCTTGAATGAAATGCTGAATAATGAAATTACTCAACACCCAGAATGTGCTTGCTCACCCAGAAGGGTAAGTAGCTACCATAGGGCGGAGTTATACAATTTCCAAATAATACTGAAAGCAAACTTGAAGGAAATGCAGAATACTGAATCTACTCGACACCCAGAATGTGCTTGCTGACCCAAGACGGGAAAGTAGCGACCATAGGGTGGAGATCTAACTACTACAATAGCTTTGAAGGAAATAAAGCATTACATCATAGATTTGAGAAAGCATAATAAATACTGCCAGTACTACTGTCAGTTTACAGAGTGAAATTCAAATGCTTGTCAAGAGATTTAGAGCTGGAAGTAGTACCAATACAATGCAATAATACTTCTCCAACTTGATTCTAAATGCCACATCCAATTCGCACAAGAGGTTGGAATAGATATCCCTGTTTTCTGTCGAAGCACCAAATCTGTATTTTTGTACTTGAAACAGCAGTCTATGAAAGTATACAAATGCTCATAACTCACTCATACATCACTCAACTTCCGTAAACTAAGATGCATAAAGCTCCTATGATGATGGCGCTCAAGACAGCAGCTTAACATCAACTTGAAATGCAACTATTGTTTAATGCACAAAACCCAAGGACAGTAAAAAGGTACGGCCTGCTGCAAGAATCGATTTCTCTTTAAAAATTCAACACTACATAGAAAAATCTGAAACTTGGCAATTTGTAGCGCCCTTCCTAGACTAAGAAAATGAGCTAATACCCATATGCAATTTTTGTGTCTTTTTCGAAATATGATTTGAAACATGAATCTGCTGTCTACAATAATGCAAGATGCTGAAACATGAATATGCCAATCTAATCTAAGTTACAATAAACTGAACATACAATGAATGAACTAAAGATGCACTCACACATAGACTGAAATTCACCACTAGATGTTGTTTCTCAAACACGAAGTGATGCCCAATGGTTAGGAGGTCTTCATCCCTCGAAGTGTTCCAGATTCAATCCGGCAGCATAACGGTGTATTTTCCAAGATGATCAAAACTGATGCACAAGCCCTCTCTTTATAAGCTTCGTTTCACTTCACGAAACCCTAAAATCATCTTTTAGGTCAAATTCTCATATCCCCTCAAGAAGGCGTACTTTCTCCTTAAAAGATTAATAAATGATATTTTAATTAAAAATCCATCTTGAAAAGTGCGCCCCACATCATCTTTCTTGACTTAGGCAATAATTAAAATAAACATTTAATGAAGGCGCCACCCTCAATGGCCCCTTTTAAAAACATCTTTAAGTCATTACTTCTAAGCCCAAGGTCAACATTAAATTATAATATTTAAATGTGCCTTTAATGAAATAACTTAACTTATCCCTCCGGAGGTGCACTGAAGCCAAAACTGATCCAAACATCTGACCATTGAAACAGGAAGTCAACTGAGCTGAACATCATCTGCCAAACTGCCAAAAATAGAATTTACTAAAAATAGTAAATTCCAAAAAGTACCCAGAATGCCGGAATGATCATACCACTGCGAAGCCCTCTGAAAACCCAGAAGGAATCCGCCATTAAAACTGACATCTCCGAACAATGACCTCCTCAAAATTAGGAAACCCTAATTTTAACTTCCGACTAGCCTCCGGGTTTCCAAGGAAAGGCTAACGGTCACAGGAACTAACAGGCTTGAAAAGGGGACATTACAGTCCGCCCTCCCCAAGATTGCTTGTCCTCAAGCAATTGCAAACTAGGATGCTGCATTATCTCATCACTTTCCCAAGTTGCATCCTCCATCGGCAGGTTCTTCCACTTTACCAAACATTCTCTGATAGTTCTATTCCTCAATGAACGTTCTCTGAAGTCAAGTATCGACTCGGGAATCAGAACCAACTGTCCTTCTTCATCCAACGGTGGCAACTGTGAAGAAGCAACCACATTGTGTCCAAGTGCCTTCTTGAGGCGAGACACGTGGAAGACGTTATGCACTCTGCTATCTGAAGGCAGCTCCAACTCATAGGCAACAGCCCCAACCTTTCTGATGACCCTAAACGGCCCATAGAAGCGAGGTTTGAGCTTCTCAGCTCCACTCTTCTTGAGAGTTGACTGTCTGTAAGGTTGTAAACGGAGATAGACCATATCCCCAACCTCAAAAGAACGCTCAATACGCTTCTGATCAGCATATAGCTTCTGCTGATTTTGTGCAATCTGCAAATTATCCTTCAAGGATCTCATTATGTCTGACTATGCTGCAACAAATCCTTGGCTAATGGTGCTTTGCTGTCACCAAACACCAAATCTGCAAAGCTGGGTGCTTCATATCCATAAAGTGCCAAGAAAGGAGACATTTTGATTGACATATGGAAGGTAGAATTGTAACAGTACTCGCCTATATGCAGCCACTTAACCCAAGCTTTCTGCTGTTCTGACACATAGTTTCTCAAGTAGCCTTCTAGCCACTTGTTCACCACTTCTGTTTGCCCGTCAGTTTGGGGGTGATAACTCGTGCTTGGGGTGAGCACAGTACCACTCATTCTAAAAATTTCCTGCCAAAAGGTACTTAGGAACTTACTGTCCCTATCACTTACAATATTCTTAGGCAAACCATGAAGTCTAAACACTTCTCGAAAAAACAAATCTGCAACTTGGGCTGCAGAAAAAGTGCGGCTACCCAGGGTGTTAAGGGCAACAACTAGGGAGGAATCTTTCACCACCGAAGCCACCACCGAAGAATCTGGGGTCTTACGCAAACCCGCCGGACACGTGGCCGTCGGGACACACCCAACCACGCACAGGGGACATTACAACCCACCACGCTCCGCGGGTCTCGACCCCGAGACCTCGGCTCTGATACCACTAAGGCCCAACCACTACACCAAAAGACTAGCCTGTTAGTAAGGGCGGCTACCCAGGGTGTTAAGGGCAACAACTAGGGAGGAATCTTTCACCACCGAAGCCACCACCGAAGAATCTGGGGTCTTACGCAAACCCGCCGGACACGTGGCCGTCGGGACACACCCAACCACGCACAGGGGACATTACACTGCTGTATGGAGTCTATTCCTTCATCAAAAGACTGCTGTGCACCTCAGGAACGCTACTGTAGATACCTTTTAAAATCCTGATATTATTATTCAATCTGACAATGAACAACTGTCTGTTTTGGTGGCTGTAACCCACAGTAGAGTGAGAAGGAAACATTAAAAGATGTGGCAGCTGGGTGTTTGGCTCTATAAAGCCCTTCTTTCAACAACAGAATAAATGGCAGCAAAGTATTAAACCTTGCACACTGAAATCTCCACAAAAACCTTCAAGCCAAATTGAAAATTTGAAACTGTAGCAAATTTAAAAATAAAAAAAATCTTCAAAATCTCCACAATCTCATAACATACAGCGTATTGACAGTCTCCATACGAAATTGCTCCAATGGATGCTGAGGGTTTTTGTTATAATCACCCTTATTTTTAAAAAAAAAATTGTTAGCTCAAGACAAAATGAAATGCTTAGCAACTTCCTTTCCACTTTCTGATCACCAAGTCCCCAGTGTGGGTGAGGTGAGAGCATACAGTGTACAGGATTACAAAATTACTTGAAGTAAACAGCTGAAAGTAACATCCAGTTATCGAGTGGGGTTAGCTAGGTACTTCCAATTTTCAGTAGGAAAACTTATACAATAATGAAATGTAAAGCAAGCTCTTGCACTTCTTAGTAGTGAGTGAGTACAACAAGTAAAGCAACTCTTCCACTTTTCAGTGGTGAGTGAGAACCGAGGAGCCACTTATTCAGTGGGGTGAGTAACCACAAATAACAAGAGCAGATCATTGGTGGTACTACCACTCAATGTTACAATGTTAGCTCACTCAAATCTTCCCAATTCAAGATATACATTTTCTGTTACAAATTAATGATATGAAATGAAACTAATTGAAATCACCCCAATGTTAAATAATGAGGCAAGTCACTCAACTTGAAGCAACACCATAATACCTCACAAAGAGCTGAAGATGGATGCTGAAATAAGACTTTCTTCATTGCAAAAGGCTGCTATAGACCTGCTGATGCTAGAAACAGAGGTTGGACAAAATAGGCGCGACTAGGAAAATAATTGATTAAAATTTTCTAAACACTCACACCAATCACACCAATCTAGCTAGGGAATATCTTTCAATTCCGAAACTAGAAATCTATGAGAGATTTCATTCTCAAAGATTATGGAGAACCAAAGCCAATTTGGCAACATAATGTTATCATTCTTCAACACGAGCAACAATGAGCCCCAACGCCTATTTATATATACAATTTTGGAGGGAAAAAATTCAATTTAAATAATTAACTCACTTTTCCACCAAAATACCTTTTAAAAATAATAATAACCATTTTCATGTGCAAGGGCCCCTTATTTCATGTAGGCATCCAAATGGGGGATAAAAATACCTGTCCGAAAAGATATTACACTTAAGTTATCAAAAATAATAATTAAACATTATAACTTAAGCGAATAATTAAAATATTCCACCCCAAGTTGCGAAAAATACTACAACACATCAAAATCCAAATTTAATCACGCCAATATGATACTAAAGCAATAGGAGAATGATATGAGTCAATTTGGTGACTTACTATTGGTAGACATGCTCTCTAAGAAATTTGGAGAACACCCCAAAAGTTAGAAAATACTTTGACGAGTGTCATTTAGATCAATATTGCCCACAGAGCTCATTGCCATGAATAAAAACTTTTTAACTCTTAAACTGCATCCTCCAAGAACTTTGGAGTTCCCTTGCCTTACCAATTAACCCATGGGAACTCAAGAAATAGGCTAATGATCCTTGAACTGAATAGGCCTAAGAAGGGGACATTACAGTTTTCATCACCAACCCAATATCTTTAGCATACAAGTGACTTCTAGATGAAATCACACTCAAATGGCTAGGAGGATTTTCGTCCCCAAAATCATTCTTACTTAGAGTTTTTTTTCTAGGCATAGAAGATTACTAGAGTTTAGTCTTTGAAGAAAAGAAAATTTGATAATAAGCAATGGATGCCCAACCTTTCTCAAGCTCATTAATAGCTTTTTCACTACAGACAGAGTTTTTTTTTTTCCTTTTTTATTGTCTGTTTTGAGAAAAAAAACAAATTTATGTTTTTCATTGTTTTTTTCAATTTTTTTCGTTTATTTTATTATTTTTTCTTGAACTCTAGTCACCTTTTTGAACTTAATATTAAAACATGGCTTGAGAAGATTTCTAATTTAATAATAATATATTAGTAGGGACATGACACTCATTTGATTCTCCAAGCACTCTTTGAGTTTGAATATGTGAACTATGCTTCTAGGTTTGCCTACGGGTTGTTCATTTGCAATGTCATCACTGGTGTGGAAAATCTTATCTAATGTTTTGATGTTTACTTTTTTTTAATCATTTGGAAGATGATATATTTTCTTTAGGGTGATTATAGTAGTTAGTGTTCAATGCTTATTATCATGTTTCAATGATATGATTTATTTGACTATGTATTAATTGTTTATTGGTTTTGACGATTTATAAGAGTTGGGTGGTCTACGATTGTGTTCTTCTTGGCAACCTAGGTTCTTTAAATAGACTTTGTATCATAAAGGAAGAGGGTATGATCAAGTCTGATCGTTGGCTGTCCATTTTTTTGTCTACTTTTGTAATAATTCCATGTGCAAATAAAGATATATTTTACTCTTCTCTTGTATAATTGACTATGTACCCATATTTTTAAAAAAATCAATTGAAAGATAAAAAGGATAAATGACTTCTAATACAAATTTTGAAAAAAAAAATAAAAATATTGAAATGAAACCCTTTTTCAAGATTGCATACAAATGCAATTTTATACATGCTGGCAAAATTTTGTTAGAATCCACTGGCTGGATCAAATGGTATATAGTTAATGCAATCTCCTTAGCCTAGAATGAAATATTAAAAAAATTACAAAGTTCATTAATAAAAAATAAAAAAACTTTATTACTGAAGTGTTGTCCTAAAATATTATAAAGTTCAAAGTTTTATGATAAAAATAAAAAACTTTATGCCTTCACTTTGTAGAGGTGCCAGCGGGCTATTAAAAAAAATAGGTTGTATACAGTAAAGTTGTAGATCTCTTTTATATCTTTTCTGTATACAAAAGAGGTGCCTGCAGACAACATTCTTAACATGAAATCTTTAATGGCACTCTGCTAATTCAAAAAAAGTAATCACTCAAGGAAACAATCTAACTGATGGCGCATCATTACAACTAAATACAAGCTTCATGTAGAAGGTTATCATCAACCGGGGAAACAAAGACAATAAATGGAGCTTCTCGTTAATGGAAGGCTCAATACCAGAAAATACTTTGATACCAGCTGTTGGATTTAAGCTAAGATTTGCATGCTCGATCATAAGAATGGAAGGATGTAATATAGCAAAAGTTCGGAGATAATTAAAAAACATACCAGGATGTTTTATTCAAACTTCAAGAGAATATTTATACAGTGCAGATTTATAGTAAACCTTTCTTATGGTCCTATATCTGCTCAACAAGCTCCTTCCATTTATTCCTTAACCTATTCTACGTGAATCACCTAACAAACATGCTATAATAGCTGTTTACCAATATGTTTAAATAGTTATTTAAACCTATCTCCTAACTTAACACCTCCTAATTATTTATTCAAATGGTGTAATAAAATATGAACTCCAACAGCAGGATCCTTTCTCTGCTGACTTTCATCCTTGGATTTATTAATACCTTAGAGGGTGGCAGTGAAGGATTAAAAATACCAACCATGGGAAAGTTTTAGGGCCTTCTAATCAGTTAAGAAGTGAATCTTATAAATATATCTGATAATCTTAAAAGATAATGGGAAGATAAATATTTCCCTTCACGTCACATTCTAAAGTCTCAAGTTGAAATCTAGACTTGTATACTGCACCATGACAGCATTCTGTATAATCTTAGAATTCAGTCTGGCAACTGTAATTGATTATTGTTGCCAATTATCATGTCAGGTTTTGGAGAGAGAATTGTTACTAATTTTACTGAAGAGCCTTTGGTCAGTGACTTCTTCATTGAAAGCAAGGCTACAGTGGTTCCTAGGTACAAGGGGAAGGAAGGTGTGGATGTGTAGCACTAGTGTGAACCACCAAAACTTGTACATGTGGGTGTGAGGGTACTTTGTGAATGAATGAAAGATTTTAATGACGTGCACAAGACCAAAACAGTCTAAGGAACCGAGAACCACAACACTAAGATATCTCCAAATTCTTTTCGATATAGGATCTCCTACTATGGATTTTGACCAAAAAGCTAGCAGTCTTGCTGATCTTTGCTTCCTCAAATAGCTTGTACCAGTTGCCAACCTTCAAGTTGCTTTCATATTGAGTACGGATATCCTCATAAGCTGTGTACCATCCCCAACCCCGCACGCTTCTGGAAACCCTCGCACTACAAATTTCCACCCTCCTCCCAACTAAAACAAATTGATATGAAGGATTAAAATAAAATATAAAATCGAGATGAAACATAAAATCAAGCCTATAGTTACCATTTGAAATATAAAATCAAGATGAAACATAGTAACTTTTAAATCAAATATATTAATATCATAGATATTACATAAACTTTAAAGCAACAATAAATATTATCAGCTAATTACAAAATAAACATTCCATCCGAAGTGATCTATAACTGCTATGTATTTTTTTGTGCAAGCGAATTTGGCCAGCTATGAGCACCCAAAACAAATCTGTCACAAGGAAACATGTACGTTGTTATCTTTGCTTGAATCTGAGGATCGAGAGAAAGTTGATTGAGAAAGCCTGCATCATTGGTTAAGCGTAATCCATAGGAGTAAATCATTTGTTAAAATTATTACAGGGATGAGTGTGTATTCTAAATAGATGCCTAGCTGTTTTTTTAAATGAAGCTCTTGTACTACCGTGCATTTTAAAAAGGTATGAAACTTTGAAAAACCAAACCAAGAAACTTTCGTTATCACTAAATAAGTTATTTCAATAATATGCAGTGACATATACTTCATGGGCGGATTTGGTACGGTGGCTTGGGTGGATGTTGATCAGTATATTTCTGTTCAACCAGACTCCATTGTAGTCAATGGCTTCGAGCAGTCTTTAAAGGTATGCATAGCTTTTCTTTCATTTCTTGTATCCTGATATTTATAAAATCATCCCATGCTAGCTGTCGAGCAGAATTTCCATCTTGACTGAATTATTTTTTATAGAAGAAATGTCACAGCGCAGATATGTTCTTTATGTTCAGGTCCTCAATGGGATTTTCTCTAAATCATTGGTGAAGATCCTCTCAGACGAAATCATGGTGGATGATGTTGAAATAATTTCAATTGATAGAAAAGGAATTGATATTCGAGTCCTCCAAGGAAATCATGTGTGTGCAGCCTCCTGTTATTCCCCATGAATCTAGTGTTGAAATTAATGATTAGATAATATATGGTGCCTCTAATTCACACAATTACATCTGATAAGTCAAGATTTAACTAGAAGTGTTTTAGTCTTGATTGCAGTTCAATGTACGGAGATTGTCTTTTCAGCAACAAGTTGAGACTCTAGAAGGAGCGAAATTGGCCCTTTCAAAGATCATAGAAATGGGATCAACTCCGGAATCTTAGACTGAAAACTTGGCAATGGATGCAGTTTGTAGGAGAATGATAATGAAATAAACTTGTACTCAATCAAAGTACCGTCAAGAACGGACTTGAATCCATCCTCTCTCAGATTAGAACCCAAACTAGCACCTTAGACCAACTTAGGCTTCCTAAGAGGTATGTAAAGATTAAAGACCGAAAGGATAACAATGTAACATTATGGCTGGATTGTAATGGGTTTGAGCCCTTCCTAAAACAATGTAACATTATGACCATTTAAATTTTTTAAATAAATCTTCTTTTAGACATCCAAATTGTTCATGTAATTTATTCGTACCCTAAAACAAACAATAGCTTGATTTGACTTCATGAATTTTTAAAGAAGATATAAATGAGCACTTTTGGCCTGCCACAACCAGATGCAAATGCATGCAATTGTATTCAAGGAAATTTGGTTGAGGAGGACTAGAATTGAAATTCAGAGTAATTTCTATAAACAACCAAAACATATCAATGGGATTCGACAGTATGAGATGTTATAAATGAAAGGATTAAGGTAGTGTAGAGTTGAAAATTACATACTTTGTACCTTCCACTCTATAATTTTGCACTTATTTTGGTGTTTTCCACTGCTAGTCATGTTTAGGATTCATTTCACTTGTTTCCAAGCATTTCACCCTTCATTTGTGTGCTAAACACTCATGTCTAGACTCCCACTACTAATGGAATCCTATTTCCCCTACTAAAATTGTTTCTCCACTTGGACATGAGTGTCCCTATGCTAGTGTCCTTGATCCACCTTCGAGACTAGCACACCCATGCTTATGTCAAGTATAAAATTTGAAATTAGGAGCTTGACTAAAACCTACTTCTTGACCTCACTACGTTTTCCAGTTGGTCCAACCTTGTCGTTTTTGTCCACTTGAGGAGGAAAAACAAGATCCCCATTCTTCTTCTTAAGTCTTTGACTTAATATCTTTAGCCCCATAGCACTATTCTTGATTGTGCATTTACTAACTTCCATCACTCTATTTTTTTTCTTTATTTCTTTCATCTCCTACCCCAAACTAGACATTTTGGCTATTTATTTTTCTATTCATTTCCTTCATCTCCTACTCCAAACTAGACATTCTAGCACTATGTTTTTCCCTATTCCTTTTGCTGCTATCTTTCTTGGTATCCAATCTTCTCTTGTGATCCAAGTGCTTAGCTCCAACTTACTAACTTTAGGAAGACAATTCTAATTTTGGAAGATGAGCCTATCATCGTTAGGGTTCACCTATCCCTAATCCTTTGTCTATTTTCCAACACGACCATTTTGAGGTCAATCTCATATTGTGTATCATCTAGTTAACCACCTCTACCATATCCTGTAGAGAAGTTAACTCCAAGAAAGGGATGCCAATTTTTTTTAATCATTGAGGCTTGGATTTGAATCTTCAAAAAAAAACCCCTAATGGTAGCTTCAGGAATACAAGGGTAATTCCTTTACCTTTCTTGTCTCTACTCTTCCCTAAAGTATTAGTAAACACCTCAACAATGTCTTTCTCTTGCATATGCCTTCTTTTATATTATCCCCATCTCTTTACCTTTTGATGCCTCTCGAGCCCATACTATGGCCACCCTTCTCCAACATACCCTAAGTCATTGCACATGTGTCCTTTGAGGTTGGGAAATCACTCACTGAGTTAGAATCATACTTGTGGTCCATCCATGTGTTAGTTGTGTTGGGGAAGTTGTAGGCCTAGTTGTGGTGTCAATTGACTCCACAAGATTTAATTTTTTTATGCCCTTCTACTTAATGGATTGGACAATGGGGCTTTCAATTTTACATATTAACATTATAAGCCCTTGGTGTAGGGGGACCATGTTGTTGATGATAGAGTAGCGTCGGGTCTCATCTTCCAGCTCGATTATAAAATCATAAATTAAATATAGCCTCATCGACTATTTAATTTATAGGATCGATCTTGAGTGAAGAGGTGCTTCACTTAAGAACATTTCATTATTGTTAATAATTATTGCTTGCAGCCGACTTGATGATTCACCACCTTTGAAGAGTTATATCCATTCATATCTTGGGCCGACTTGATGTTATGAAGGGACGCGATTTATGACGCCTTCCTATTCGATTTGTATATATATGTGTTGTTGATTGTTCATTCCATCATTCATTCATTCATGCATCTTTCATAGTGTGATTTCATAAGAAGTGTGAATTCTTTCAAGAGCAGATCGAAGTTTTCTAAGGAGGCCAAATCTTTGTCTTCAAGAAGAGCAATATTATCTTCAAATTTTGCATCAAGTTTTGGTGTTGTTGTGTGGCCTTGTAATCGGCCTCATTGTAAAGATCATTGTTGATTTATATTCAATATATAAGTGATATATTGTTGTTGGGTTTTTCTCCAGGTCAAGTGGAGGGTTTTCCCAGGGTATGTGATGTGTCTATTTGTTTGAAATTGAATTAAAATCTGCTTATCTAACTTTTGATCCTAAAACTAACATGGCATCAGAATGGGTTTAAGCAAGATCGTGATCAGATTTACACAAGCAATGTTATCTTCCACTCTTGTTCTCATCTTCTTATATCTATCTTATCTTCGAAAATGGTGAACGGGCTCAAGATTGAAGATAGACTTGAAGGAGCTTCCAACTTCACCTCTTGGAAATTTAGAGTATTGCTTGCGTTGGAAGAAAATGAGATTGTTGAGTTCATGGAGAGCGAAGTTCCTGAACCTTCCGTTGAGAATGAGAAGTCACAACCGAAGAAGAATGGCACTAAGGCGAAGAAGATTTTGGTTGATTCTGTGAAGGACCACCTTGTGCCGATTATCTCCAAGTTGAAGACAACAAGAGAAATGTTCAAGACCTTGGAGGAAATGTATGAAATCAATAATACAAGCAGAGCTCTTGCATTGAGGCAACAACTTCATCATGTCAAAATGGTAAAAGGAGATTATGTCATCTCCTTCTTCATGAAGATCACCGAGTTGAGAGATCAACTTTCTACCATTGGGCATATGGTTGATGATAAGGATTTGGTTATGTTGGCACTTAATGGTCTTCCTCAATCTTGGGAGCCATTTATCCAAGGCATCAGTGGGAGATCAAAACTACCTAAGTTTGATTGCTTGAGGGTAGATTGCATTCAAGAAGAATCAAGATTAGTAGAAGAGGCAATGGGCAAAGTTCTACAAATGAACACATTCATGTACTTGCCACTCAATCTTCGAAGAAGAAAGGAAGAGAAGGAAAGAAAGGCAACTTCAAGAGGAATAAAGATAGAAGATCAGATGGTGCTTTTGCATCTAAGAAGAAGAAGGATCTTTCCCACATACAGTGCTTCAGATGTGACAAGTTTGGTCACTATGCAAAAGATTGTCCAACCAGACCTAAACAACATGCTTCTATTGTAGATGTGGGCGAGATTTCTCCTCAGAAGGATTTAAGCGGATTTCTATTCTATAATGCCCTATCAAGCAATTTTCCAACATATAGCAACACTTGGTTGATTGATAGTGGTGCCTCTCGTCACATCACTGGATTTAGAGAACATCTTTCAGAATTGGTGGAGAAAGATACAAGTTTTCAAGTCATAATTGGAGATGATGCATGTTATTCTGTGAAAGGTGTTGGGACTTCCTCTCTTCACTTAGATTCCGACATCTCTCTTCAGTTGAGCGGTGTGTTATTTGTACTAGGCATCAAACAAAATCTTGTCCCAATTTCAACATTGGAGGACAAGGGATATCAAGTTGCATTCTCTGAAGGAAAAGTCCTTGCATGGCCGAAGAACTCCAACATCAAGATTTCCTGAGTGATTGGTGTTCGGCAAGAGAGTCTCTATAGACTTTCCACTCGTCCATTACAGGATTTGTTGCATGATTCATCAAGTTTGTGTGAGCTTTGGCATAGAAGACTTGCTCACCTTCACTTCTGAGCACTTCCAACCATGGAGAAGATGGTCACGGGCCTTCCTAAACTCACCCAGGAGCATGAAGGCAGTTGTAGAGGTTGCGCTTTGGGTAAGAATACAAAAGGTCCATTTCATAGTAGTGAGAGTAGATCTAAATGCATTCTAGACCTTGTTCATTCTTATTTGTGTGGTCCAATGTTTGTTGCTTCCTTGAGTGGTTTCTTCTATTATGTAATTTTCATTGATGACTACTCTAGAAAGACTTGGATTTATTTCTTAAAGACTAAAGAATCCGAGGAAGTACTTGAGAGATTCAAGGAATTTAAAGCCCAAGTAGAGAACTTGTCCGGGAAGAGGATTAAAGTTCTGAGATTTGACAATGGAGGAGAATACATCTTTGGAAGCTTTCATAACTTTTGTATTGAGGCAGGGATTAAGAGCGAGTTCTGTGTCCCTTACAATCCTCAACAAAACAGTGTAGCCGAAAGGAAGAACAGATCCATTGTAGAAGCAGCTAAAGCCATGATCCATGATCAAGATCTGCAAACCTTCCTTTGGGCTGAAGCATCTAGGACAACTGTTTATGTTCAGAATCAGAGCCCTCATCGCATTTTGGAGAACACGACTCTTGAAGAAGCTTTCATAGGTGTGAAGTTGGAAGTAAGCCATTTAAGAATATTTGGTTGTCCTGTGTATGTTCATGTGCCTAAAGATAAAAGGAAAAAATTGGAACCATCCGGCAAGAAAGGAATATTTGTGGGCTACAACGAGTCTTCAAAAGCCTACATAATTTATATTCCAGGTCAGAAACTGATAGAAATCAGTAGAGATGTTACATTTGAAGAGGATGTTGCATTCAAAAGATCTAAAGGCACTCACATGGAGATAGATAATGAAGACCAAGAGTCTCCTCAGGACATGGAAGTTGACCATACTCTTGAGATTCAGAGGGAGGCTACTGAACCTAAAGAAGATGATGATCCAGTTGAGCCTTTGGAACCAACTGATGGGTCGAGAGACATTGTGATTGGTCGAAAGAGACCTCTTTGGGCTAGGAAAACAATGCAGGAGGTAGAAAAGTTTGCAGCTCCTAGACGAACATTCAGAGAAAGAAAAAGACCACAAAAGTATCCAAGCTATGTTGCATTGACGAGTCAAACTATTGAATCTGAGCCTTCCAGTCTTGAGGAAGCTACAAGTCAGCAAGTATGGAGAGATGCTATGGCTGAAGAATATCAATCTATCCTCAAGAACAATGTTTGGGATATAGTACCTAGACCAGAAGGAAAATATATTGTATCTTCTAAGTGGCTTTTCAAGATCAAGCATGCGGCTGATGGAAGCATTGAGAAGTACAAGGATAGGTTTGTGGCTAGAGGATTCTCTCAGAAAGAGGGAATAGACTATGAGGAAACATTTTCTCCAGTTGCTCGTTATATGTCCATCAGGACTATCATTGCTATTGCAGCAGCTAAAGGATGGAAATTACATCATATGGACATGAAGACAACACTTCTAAATGGTGTAATTGAAGAAGAGGTATACATTGAGCAACCTGATGGCTTTGAGGTTCATGGGAAGGAGTCTCATGTTTGTAGATTGAAGAAGGCTTTGCATGGCCTTAAGCAGGCTCCTCACGCTTGGTATGAGAGAATTGATAGATACCTGATGAGCTTGGGCTTCTCCAAGAATGATGTTGATTCAAACCTGTACTTCAAGGTAATTGATGGGAAGCATTAATCTTGGTTCTTTATGTTGATGATTTATTTCTTACTAGAGAAGATCACCTCATTATCAAATGCAAGGAGTTAGCTTCTGAATTTGAAATGAAGGATCTTGGATACATGCATTACTTCCTTGGTTTAGAAGTTTGGCAGAGGCCTAATGAAATCATTCTGAGTCAAGGAAAGTCTACAATAGACATCCTAAGAGATTTGGTATGATGGATTGTAAATCGATGTCTACATCGATGGATACAAATTTGCAGAAGTTAAAAGAGGCTACAACTAGTTTAGATCTGGTGGATCCTACTATGTACAGGTAGTTGATTGGATCGTTGATGTATCTAGTCAATACTAGACTAGATATTTTCTATGCAGTGAGTGCACTTAGTCAGTTCATGTGTGAACCAAGGAAAATACATCTAGTTGCAGCGAAGCATATCCTGAGATACTTGTGTGGCACAGTTGGGTATGGCTTGAGATATTCTTCCGGTGTGGACTTATAGCTGCATGGTTATTCTGATTTTGATTAGGCAGGGTGTGTTGCTGATCGGAAAAGTACCTCTGGATGTTGCTTCAGTTTGGGGTCTGTGATGATCCCCTGGTGTAGCAGGAAGCAGTCTTCAGTGGCACTAAGCACCGCAGAGGCCGAGTATATTGCAGCTTGTGTGGCAACTCGAGAAGCAGTGTGGCTTCGGAAGCTTCTTGCAGGATTGTTTAGACAATCGTTGGAGCCGACTGTCATTCATTGTGATAATCAAAGCTGTGTGAAGCTCTTTGTCAATCTAGTGTTTCATGACAAAACTAAACATGTTGAGATCAAATACCACTATATCAAAGATATGGTATTGAGGAAAGCTATCTAGCTAAAGTACATTAGCACTGATGAGCAGACAATCGATATTCTCACCAAGCCTCTCTCCAGAGTAAAGTTTGTGTACTTTCGAGACAAGCTTCAAATTGTGGAGAATAAAGTCCTAGCTGAGAGGGAGACTCAGTTTCAGTGATCTTCTATGATTTACTTTAATGCATTTTTCTCTGTGAGAGAAATTTGAGGTGTAAGCCCTTGTTTAATGCATCTTTCTCTGTGAGAGAAATTTGAGGTGAAAACCCTTGTTTGCACCCTCTGGGAGTAGCCATGGTGGATGTCATGTTGAGTGACTCCATGACAACATCACGCAGAGAGAGTCTGTGATGATTTTCTTGTACTTATGTTTATTCACCCTCTTAAAGTAGCCATGGTGGACGTCATGATGAGATGACGACATCACGTTGAGTGATTCCGTGATGGGCACTTGTGCACATAAAATTTTCCATACATGAGAGTAGCCATGATGGTTGATATCACGTTGAGTGACTCCGTGATGAGCTCTTTCCACATTTGGGTGTAGCCTTTGTGGATGTCATGTTGAGAGATTCCATGACATTGGATAGCTGGAAGTATTCCTCCCTAGTTGAGAGGGAGTGTTGATGATAGAGCAGCGTCAGGTCTCATCTTCCAGCTCGATTATAAAATCATAAATTAAATATAGCCTCATCGACTTTAATTTATAGGATCAATCTTGAGTGAAGAGGTGCTTCACTTAACAAAATTTAATTATTGCTTGAAACCGACTTGATGATTTGCCACCTTTGAAGAATTATATCCATTCATATCTTGGGTCGACTTAATGTTATGAAGGGATGTGATTTATGATGCCTTCCTATTCGACTTGTATATATATGTGTTGTTGATTGTTCATTCCATCATTCATTCATTCATACATCTTTCATAGTGCGATTTCATAAGTGTGAATTCTTTCAAGAGCATATCGAAGTTTTCTAAGGAGGCCGAATCTTTTTCTTCAAGAAGAGCAATATTATCTTTGGATTTTGCATCAAGTTTTGGTGTTGTTGTGTGGCCTTGTAACCAACCTCATTGTAAAGATCATTGTTGATTTATATTCAATATATAAGTGATATATTGTTGTTGGGTTTTTCTCCCTCAAGTGGAGGGTTTTCCCAGGGTATATGTTGTGTCTATTTGTTTGAAATTGAATTAAAATCTGCTTATCTAACTTCTGATCCTAAAACTAACATGTTAGGTGCCTTTTGCACATTCATATAATTTTTGAATGATGATAATTAATAAAAAGGAAAAGACATCACTTTCTTGTGTTTAAAGTGATTTAACATAACCAAGTGATAATAATATATGGGCTTGAATCTATCCTCTAGGGTAATGCATCTCATTATGCATAAATCAATTTACTCCTAAGGGTGCTTTAGAGAACTCTGTGTGTGACCAAAATGAAATTTCATCAACTTCTCACCTAGCTTCAAGAATGAGGAGATAGCATCATTGCCAGCTTTTCCATCCTTAAAAATCTTTGCTCCATAAATTGTTAAATTTTGTAGCCTCCACAGTCAACTCTTCTATCACCTTAAATACAATACCATGAAGATTAACCTCTTTGTTCTCCCACCCCTTGGAAAACTCAATTTCCAAGGGGTTGTCATATCTTTTCTATCTTTCAAGGAATTGACCAACCCTCATTCTTGATTATTTCCCTTTTTTTTATTTTGTTTGAAATTGCTGCAACCAAGAAATTCAACCTTGTTCCTATAGCCTCTCATCTACATAGAACTATAGAGAACTATCCCACCAATTCTCAAATATCTCTTTCCTCACCCTAATTTCCCTATTCATTTTCCAACTTTCCAATAAAGTGGTGCTTAACTCTAAGCTAGAAACCAACAATATTGATATGATTTTTCCTTATGTGAAGAGTAAATTCCATCATGAGTTCATGAAAAATGATGATTATCATGATCATTAAAGTTCATTTGAATTAGTTACATTAGAAAATCATTATTCCAACTCCTTAGCCCCTTAATATCAACCCCCTAATTCGCTAATCTATCGGCCATCCCATTGGCCTCCTTATAAATGTGAACAATCTTAATTTTTTTAACTTGTTAATGAAGTCTAAGGAGTCTCTTATCATAAAATTCATACTTCCAACTAGGTTGGGTTTTTCTATTTAGGTAATAATTATTATTCATGAATATTCCTTCAATAATAAGAGTGTGGATTTCCTGATTTTGCTCCATCCTCAAGGCATGATACATTGCCACAACTTCCACATAATGTCTAGTTTGAGATCCAAGATTAATAGCATGGGTTGCTATAAGGTTCCCATTATCATCTCTCATAACCCCACCACAACCAACTAAGCCAAGATTACCTTTAGTAGCTCCATTGAAATTTAATTTATACCATGACAGTAGGAAGCAATACTAAGAGTTGCTACATCTTTGGACCTTCATCCCCATAATTGGGATAGAGACATCAAACTTAAGAAACCAAGCCTCAATCACATCATGTTCACTCTTGGATACATCCATAGAAGATGAGGACTTGGGGTTTACATTGGTTGCCACATAATTTTTTTCCTTTATAACATAACTAATTATTTCAAACACTCCAAAAACTTTTGCATTTTTCTCCCTAATTTTTTTGTTGTTATGTCCCTTCCAAATTCCTCGGATAAGATAGGAATCACTAACTCCCATAAGAGAAGGGATAGATTATGGTGAGGGGAAAGCCATGGCTCATATAGGTCCCTGTAATGGCGTGAATTTGCACCCCTAGGAAAATTCCCCATTTTTAGACCCCTTACCTTAGAAACCTAATGCAATTCCCATATCTGCCACCTTTCCCTGTCCACCTAGTGGCTCGTTTTCGTGTCAGTGGAGGAATTTTGTTAGGGACATGCGTGCACCACGCGAATGTCCACGCGTCGCACTATCATCTTGACAAGATTCCCGCCTCTGGAATCTGCAAAGGCATTATGTTCCTCCATTGGACACGAACTGTAATGCTTCCCGCTCCCTTGCAAAATGGCTCTTTTTCCTCCTTTCCATTCAAATTGTCTAACTCTTCATTCTATCCAACTTCTTCACCATTCTTGAACTATTGACTAATTCTTGATGCTTTCTTGATCAACTCTCACACTTTCAAGCTTCATCACTACCTCATTGTAGTTGTAAGCTACTGGTTTCTTGGCTCCTCCACTCCATTCGTTGCGACAACGTTTTTGTTGTAAATCTTGCAAGCTCGCTCCTTCCTCTACTTTCCTTGAGAGCACATAGTTGTGAAGGTGATATCCTTCATTTTCCATTGCTTTTACATCATCATATTTGCATAGTAGCATATTGTTGTTTTTGTTATTTCTTGGCACTTCCATTTCCATACATTTCTTTATTATTTTTCTACACTTGCTGCTATTTGGTTGTTCGTGGAGGTGGAAACACCAAAGCGGGGGACTAACTAAGGAAGTCCTCTAAAAACAACCCCAACATTTTCCTTGGTCTTGTGTGTGTAGGTGCTTCTCGGTTGGGGTTCGAAGAATCAAGTTGCAAGGAGTTCGGTATCATTTTCTCACTTCCTTTGTCAATTCGAACGTAATTTAGTTATTCTTCCTGTTGTACTTTGTTTGTATACTTTTTCTACATTCTATCATAGCATGAAACATCTACTAGTCAGATTGTTAGTTGCCTTTTCATGCTTTAATCTATCTCTGAAGTCTTCTATATGTACGGACAACAACGAACCACTAAGACGCCAATGCGTTGTGCTGGAGTCTGTGTCCTGCGCCATCATCCTTAGGTAGTGAGCTACCTAGGCAATATATTGGACTTTGGAAATCAACTTGTTTGACCTCTTGAAACATTCGGAATAGTAGGACAATAACAACCAAATTGCTCTTCCTTTTGAACCTTATTATCTTAACCTTTCTGAATCACATAACAAAGCTTGAGGTAGATCAAGGCAGCGTATTGCTTAGGGCTCTCATGTGACCTAGAGTCCTAAAGTAGCTGGTCCCCCTCCTCTACAATACCTCATATTGTTGACAACCCCTTGGCCACATTGAAAATACAAGACAAAAATCCCCATATTTCTCGAGAGGATTAACTCAATATCAAGTGACTAACCAATTCTTCAGCATATTCATATAAATAAAATCTATTGGGAAAAGAAAATCCTATTTTGAGCAAGTTATCCAAAGTAAAAATAATTACTCTCATTTTGTTGTTTATAAAAATAAATTAAATTTACTTAGTTTAGACAAATACATCATGGATAAATGAAAGAAATACACTAATAGTTTATAACTTAAGCAATCACACCTATTCAATGCACATTTTTGTAAACTTGACATCCTTACAGTTCCAATTTTTTGATATTTAAAAGCAACAACAAACATTAACAATTGAAACAACACTCAAACACCTAAATCATGTTCTAATTCTTTGAGCCACCATTAACTAAACACTTATTTCCCTCTATCCTCTTTCTCTCTAACGAGGATTCCTCTCATTTTCTCTTTCTCTCCCCTTTCTTCCGCTCTCCCCTTCTCTCTCTTTCTCATATGTTTCTACCCAATATTTCTCTCCTCTACTCTTTTCCTCCCCTTTCCTCCCCTCTCCCCTTATCTGTATTTCTCTCTTGTTTCTCCTTTCTTTTTCCCATTGTCTGTCTTCTTTATTTTCTCTGTTTCTCTATTTTCCCACCTTCCCTTCTCTTTGCCTCTCTTCCCTTTTTATTTATTACCATCTTCTCTTTCTTCCACCTCACTCTTTCTATCCCCCTTCTTGTTCCCCCCCACCCTCTCTTATTTTCCGCTTCCCTTATAGTTCTCACTTTCTCACATTCTTTCTTGCCCACATCTTGGTGCCCTTTTTTCATTTCCATACTTTTACCAATTTTCTTATTTCTTATGCTCATACCCTAGAGAATCTCATATCTTGCTAATCTAAAACACCTCTCTCTTTTCTACCATCCTCTTCACCTTTTTATCTTCCTCTCACTTTCTTTCCATTTCCCTTACCTATATCTCTTCTCCACATTCTTCTTTTTAACTTCTCATTCCTCCTCCCACTCTTTTCTCCTTTTCCTTTTCCTTTTTCCTTTCCTTTTCATATTTATTTCCTTAATCTTGCCTATCTCCTTTTGTACTTCTTTTACCTCCCTCCCCTTCGACTATTTCTCCTTTTTCTCTCTTTTATTCCCCCATAAGCCCACCATTCTTCCCCTTCTTTATGCTCTACCCTTTTCTCTTCTACTTTCAATGTTTACTATAACTATTTTGAAAATGAAAATGTGTATGCATTTCATTTAGATTACATTTCTTCTTCTCTAAAATTGAATGTATTTTATGGCATATAGAATTCATGTGTTTTTTTAAAATCTTATGTGCATGCATTTAGTTATAATGAAGATATTCGCCTTTCCACTTTTCTTTTTTAATTTAAATGGAACTATGCTGAAATGGTTTAATTCATGTGGTGTCTTTTTCTTTCCTTTTCATAACTCAATAAATGAATTTATCAATTACTTTCAAACTACATGTCTTCCTCCCATACCAACAACCTTTTTTTCTAGTTCTCCTTCATGCTATATGTTAGAACTAATTTACACACTTAACCAATGAGTTTGATGAAAAATACATAGATATTTCTAAGCAAGGCTCTCTTATTGTCTAATTCAAAAGTTGAACATTCACTCTTCATCTTCTACTTTTGTTCTTCCCTCCTATTCTAGTCTTACATGATGAAAATCCTCATTTTTCTCAATTTTCTCAACCAAAAATGGTTCTATAAGGTTTTCTTGATCCTTCTCTCTCTCTTCTTCGTCCTCCTTTTCTATTCCGCATCCATCTTACTCTATTGTCCTATGTGAATCTCCTCCCATTACTTATTTTCATGTTGCGAGCCACACTTATGACACTACGTGTAATATAAAATGTCTTTTATTCACACTTCTTTACCATATAATTCTCTCAATCTTCACCCTCAAACCCATATTACTTCTAAAATTGCTAAAGAGTGTGATCTTATTGACCAACTTTAATATACTAAGGCTAAGATCTTTCAATGGAACTTCATTCAAACTTCTACCTATATAGACACCATTCAACAAGCCATGCAAAATATAATGTATGGGCCATTGAGGTGACATCTATGCTTAAGTTTGTTCATCAAGATGACCAAGACATGATTTTTCCTTCTTTTTAGCTTACTTCATATATGATTGTAGTTGGTTACATCAAGACTACAACCAAGTGTGCTCTATTTGATTATGGTTTAGGATTTAACATTTATAGCACAAATTTCTTACAAAAGGTTAAAGATTGATACTTATACTTCACAAAAATATAAGGTTACTATAGAAGGGTTTGACAACATTGGTTACAAACTACTAGTACCATTGCTTATCAAATTTCTATTGGTCTTTCTATCTTGTCCATATTATTCTATGATATGCCAAGATGGTTATGTTATAATATCATCCTTGGCAATGTCCCTTCTACCCTTAATTGATCTTTGAAATTCATCTATAATAAAAAATCTTGCATGATCTTGGTTGATGAAGACCCTTTCAAATATTTCCAAGCTATTGAATCCCACATTCCTATTGACCCACAAGAACATACCTTCTTTCCTCCATCTTCTCATGAGGAATAGGATTTCAATATTCTTTCTTCCAATGACACCCTTTCTCTTCTTGCTTGGTGGATCTTGAGATTTTTCTTCCCTTCCCAAAGTTTTCCTCTTCCTCCCTCTATTAATCTATCATCTTCTAATTCTAATGCTTTCCCTAGTGATGATTGGGATGTTGGGAATTTTCAATCTCTATCCAATAAATTAACATTAAAGCTTTGTTCTCAAGTTATGACATCAATTGGTGAGATACCAAACTTGAATTACTACAATATGAAAATCTGAAACTTGTACGAAAATATGAAATTAAGCAACCTTAATGTGGAATTAAATGATTAGATTCATCTTTATGATTTTGAAAGTCAACCAACATAACATGCTTAACAACACCACCTTATGAGAACCTATAAAAATAAATAAAAGATTAACATCATCATAAAATAGCAGAAAAGAGGCATAAATCAACAACATAAAAGCATCACATGACATGAGATTTATTGTAAGGAAGCTAAGGTAGTGGGACCACTTCCTACACTAATATTGAGAGGAAAATAATGCAAAACTTTACAGATCTTTAACAATTACAAAAACTTAAACATAAATAAACACAAATATCATGCATACCACAACACAATGATTTATGTGGGGAAAACCCTTTTGGGATAAAAACCCCACACTCCAAAAGCCGCCCAATATATTATTTAGTAAATCACAAAGATTACAATATACTTGCAAAGCAAGCTTCTCACAAGAGTATCACCACTCAGAGATCAAGAGACAACATGACTTCTAATAGACTCTCATAATACATCACAGTATCTCTACTGCAGTCGTAATACAACGCCCTCATAAAATAAAGTTACATTCTAGGGCAAGACGGGCCAACAAAATACCCACCATTAGATCCAAAACCTAATAATTAATGCTCTATATTTACGATGTATCATTTATTTGATGTATGTCAACCAAATTAGAAGTTTCCTGAAAAAGAACAAAAAATTGTTTACACACATCCCACTCTCCCCCCTTGCTGCCATTGTATATTACACCTATTGGTGTAACTAGGAAATATATATATTCATATATATCCTATCAACAATAACCTTTATATAATTGCAAGGTTGAGACACATTTTTCGAACAAATCTCCCACTTGTCGAACACCTTGCAAGAGCAACAAGAGGGAGCAAACATTGTCTCTTAATTGCTAGGTGCCAAAAGGCCCATAGTCTCTTAACACCATCTAAACTTCTCTATGCTCACAGACTTAGTTAAAGAATCAACAACATTCATCAAATTCTCTACCTTAACCAACTTCACCTTGCCATCTTCGACCATATCTCAAACAAAATGATATTCTACATCAATGTTCTTGGTTCTAGCATGAAATGTTGGGTTCTTGGCTAGACATATCGCACTTTGACTATCACAATAAATTGTCATTGCACCTTGTTTTATTCCAATATCTTAACATAGTCTCTTAATCCAAATGGCTTCTTTACAAGCATGAGTAGTTGCCATATACTCTATTTCAGTAGTGGACAAAGCAACCATAGCCTGTCGCTTACTCATCCAACTAATCGCACCACCAAATAAAGTAAACACATATGCACCAGTGGATCGTCTACTATCAATATTACCTGCCCAGTCTAAATCCACATAACCATGAATATCAAGGGAAGTCTCGTCTTCAGTCATATTGCTATGATAACACAAGGAATAATCTGAGGTACCACACAAATATATGAAAACCCTTTTAACTGCATCCCAATGAACTCTACTGGGATTAGACATATATCTGGAAAGAACTCCCATTGCTTGGGAAATGTCTGGTCTAGTACAAACCATATCATACATCAAACTTCCAATTGCACTCTGGTAAGGAACTCTATTCATGTCTTCCATCTTTGATGGAGATGTTGGACAATCTGAAATAGATAACTTTGTTCCAACAAAAAGGGGAACACACAATGGTCTACAATCCTGCATGTTAAATCTCTGTAAAATTGAATTGACATACTTACTTTGGCCAAGCCATAGCTTCTTGTTCTCTCTATCTCTTTTAATTTCCATCCCAAGAATGTGTCTAGTTGCACCAAGATCTTTCATTTCAAATTTAGCAACAAGTTGAGATTTCAATTCTAAAATCATACCTTTCCCTTTGCCAATAAATAACATGTCATCAACATATAATGCAATAAATAGGAAATGATCTCCATTAGTTTTATAATAAACACAATGATCTGATTTAGAATGCTCAAATCCCAAACTCAACACATATGTATCAAATTTCTGGTACCACATCCTAGGACTTTGTTTCAAGCCATACAAAGATTTCTCCAATTTTCAAACCAATTTACTTTTACCTTTCACCACGTAGTTCTCTAGCTGTGTTATATAAATATCCTCCTCCAAGTCACCATGAAGGAAAGCAGTTTTCACATCCATTTGCTCAACCTCTAAATCATAAGCAACAACAATAGCAAGCAAAAATCTAATGGATGCCATTTTTGCAATAGGAGAGAATATCTCACCATAATCAACACCCTCAACTTGAGAGTAACCTTTTGCAACCAACCTTGCTCTACAGTACTTATCAATACCTCCATCTGAACCAATCTTTTTCTTGAAAACCCATTTGTAACCAACATGTTTTCATCCTTTAGGAAATGGTACAAGATTCTATGTATCATTCTTCTTCAAAGATGCCATTTCTTCATCCATAGAAATCTTCCAAGATTTTGCATCATTCATACTTAATGCCTCTTCTACAGATTTGGGTTCATCCATGTTAGTATTCAAAGAAAAAATACATCTCCAATCATTAGGCATATACCTTTCAGGTTGTTGTCTATGCCTTGTAGACCAACGAACATGTTGAGTTGGAGGTTCTGCCTCCTCTTCTGAAGACCCAAAGCTAGATGAGCTCTCCTCAACTTCTTGTCTATCCTTGGGCCTCGATTCAACTTTCTTAGGTGTAGAAAGAAATTGAATCACATCTTCTTGTTTGCTTTGTTCTAGTTGCAATGTAATAGAAGAAGGCATAGTTTCTCTAAAACTAACACTTCTACTATATATTAACTTTTGTGCAATAGGATCCCAAAGCTTGTATCCTTTCACATCATAACTATATCCGATGAAGATACATTTCACAACCTTGTTCTCCAACTTTGTTCGCTTCTCCTTTGGCACATGTGCATATGTTTCACAACCAGAAACTCTAAGATGTCTTAATGAAGGCTTACGACCCGACCATGCCTCTATAGGTGTCTTATCAACAAGAGTTGATGTAGCAGACCTATTAATCAGGTAACAGGAAATGGCAACAACTTCAACCCAAAACCTTTGTTCTAGGCTTACACCACTCAACATACTCCTAGCCTTCTTCATCAGTGTCATGTTCATTCTTTCTACAAATCCATTTTGTTGAGGAGAATACGGAGTTGTCTTCTCTGTATGAATACCACAATCTTTACAGAATCTATCAAAATCATTAAAGAAAAATTCACCGCCATTATAAGTCCTCAAACATTTTATTTTCTTTCCAGTCTACAACTCAACCATTGCTTTAAATTCTTTAAATTGACTGAAAACTTCAGATTTACTCTTTTTAAAATATATCCATGTCCTACTATAATCATCAATAAATGAAACATAATATGTGGATTTACCAATCAGAGGAACATTTATAGGACCAAAAACATCAAAATGAATGAGATCCAATACACCACAATATTTATGAGAAATCGAGTAAAACTGAACGTGGTTTTGTTTTCCATAAATGCAATGCTCACAAAAATCAAATTCAAGATTACAATTAGACAAACCTTCAACAAAGTTTTTATTTTTCAAGGTTCGTAGACCCTTTTCTCCAATGTGGCCAAGTTTTTGGTGCCATAACATAGTTTTCTTTGTAGGTAACTTTTCTTCAGAAGAAAGAGCACCCTTGGGTACCCAAAAGCCATGACAATCTATTGAAGGTGAAACCCTCACTTCTTCCACAAATTTTCTTTTCAGGGAAGTACTATTGCACTCAACATTGTATGCATCTAGGGTATACAATGTGTCATATCTGATACCTCTAGCAACCACCATAGCACCTCTAACCATCTTGTATCCTGCATAAGAAAATACTACCTACACAACCGCATCTATTAGTTTTCTCATAGATAATTTTTTTTGTGCTAATCCAGGGATATGCGACACATCATTAATCCTTTTTTATTCTACCATTAGGAAATTTGATTTTAACTTTACCACAACCAACAATGTCTAAATGAGAATCATCACCCAAGTACACCTTACCTCCATCAAATTCTTCATATTTAGAAAACCAATCTTTATTAAAGGTCATATGGAAAGATGCACCTAAGTCAATTAACCATGCATCATTACCTGCATGAGTTGCCAAAGCTGCAATGAATGTGTCACCATCTTCCTTCTCAAACTCAGAATCAGAATTAAATTTCTTATTTTTCTTCATCTTTTCTTCTTTGCATTCCTTACGAACATGTTTAGGCTTACCACAGTTCCAATAAATAACTTTGGACTTTCCAGGAGATTTAGACCTCCCCATGGACTTGGATTTGTCACACTTCTCATTCTTCTTTCCTTTTTCCTTAGGTCTTCCACAAACATTTAGGGCCTCCTTGGCAATGATGGATACATTCCTCCTCATCTCTTCAGAAAGCATAGAACCCACCACATCTTTAGTCTTCAAAATAACAGAAGTACTCCCAATAGCCATAACAAGAGAATCCCATGAATCAGGCAAAGAACAAAGCAAGATTTGACATTTTTCCTCATCCATTTTGACACCAACTGATACCAACTGAGCCACCAACATATTGAATGCTTCTAGGTGATTTGTGATTTTTCCACCCTCTTCCATTCTCAAGGAATACAACTTCTTCAAGAAAATCTTGTTCACTAAAGATTTGGTCTGATACATCTCACCAAACTTCTTCCATAGTTTCTATGCAGAGGTCTCCTCATGGACATTAATTAAAACAATCTGCCAAGCACAATCTGATTAGACCCTTGGCTTTATGATCCATAACATCATATTGAGTAGCTTGAGTAGGATCTTCACGCCTTGAAACATTCTCATCAACAACATCCCACATATCTCGATCCATCAACAAATCCTCCATCTTCAGCTTCCACATTTCAAAATTATTTCCAAAAAATTTCTCCACCTCTATTCTCCTTGATGAACTTGCCATCTGAAAATTCTTGCAACAAGATTACAAAGTATCTTCTGCGCAGGCTCCCACTCAAATCTATATTAGTTCAAAAAACCAAACAACCCACAACTAAAACCAAAGGTGATCAAGCTATGATACCACTTGTAAGGAAGCTAAGGTAGCATAACAACTTCCTACACTAATCTTGAGAGGAGAATAATGCAAAATTTTACAGATCTTTAACAGTTACAGAAACTTAAACATAAATAAAACAAAATCATGCATACCATGACACAATGATTTACGTAGTAAAAACCCTTTCAGGAGGAAAACCCCACTCCAAAAGTCACCCAATATATTATTCAATAAATCAGAAAGATTACAATATATTTACAGAGCAAGCT
This sequence comes from Sequoia sempervirens, assembly GCA_007258455.2. Classification (NCBI taxonomy): domain Eukaryota; kingdom Viridiplantae; phylum Streptophyta; class Pinopsida; order Cupressales; family Cupressaceae; genus Sequoia; species Sequoia sempervirens. The sequence goes on from VDFB02262796.1 coordinate 101,116, forward strand.
TCTTACATAAGTATCACCACTCAGAGATCAAGAGAACACGACTACTAATAGAATCCAAAATACATCATCGTCTCTCTACCGCTGTCGTAATACAATGCCCTCATAAAATAGAGTTACATTCTAGGGCAAGACAGACCAACAAAATATCCACCATTAGATCTAAAACCTAATAATTAACAGTCTAGATTTACAATGTATCATTTATCTGATGTATGTCGGCCAAATTAGGAGTTTCCTGAAAAAGTTAATAAAAAATTGTTTGCACGCATCCCACTCTCCCCCCTTGCTACCATTGTATATTATACCTATCGGCGTAACTAGGAAATATATATTCATGTATATCCTATAAAAAATAACCTTTATATAATTGCAAGGTTGAGACACATTTTCCCAACATTTATGTGGAGAAATCCTTGCAGGAAATAACTCCACCAAGAAAAGAGGCCAAATATGCATTATCTTTAAAACAAGATTACAATTCATCACACATTTTAATTCTCTTCTTTGCCTCCAATATGGAAAAACTTGTGTACATGTGAACAACCTCTTTGTGCTCCAACCTATTCCTTTTTTGGTTCTTGTATGTACATTATAACTCTACTTTCCACTATTCCATCCATTTTTCATATCCAAGGAGTTGAATTTATAGAGTTGTAAAGAAGTCTTATGACCAAACTTGGCACCCAAAGATGACTACTCATTCCAAATGTCCCATACTTTAATTTTCCTCCTAGGAATGTGTAAGGACATAAATTTTGGCTCCAAAAACTTTTCCTCCAACCTAGGTGCCCAAACTTGGAAATGAAAGTTCACATGAAATGCCACAAATGAGAAAATATCAAGAGACACTTGTTTCCTCCTTCCATGTACCCACTTGGAGAAGCCCAATAGTCACCTTTTGTCCTCTGTACTTGTCTTATACCATCCCATTATATGCATCCACATTTGAGAAAAAAATAATTAAATATTTATGTGCACAAGTCACTTTTACCATTGCTAGTGAAACCTTTAAGCCCTTATGAATGTATTACAAACAATGGTGAGGATAAAATATTACAAATGGTTTTGCTAATACACCCTAAGTGTCTAGAGACACTTTCCAAGGATGTTGGAACCATGCAACATGATATTGGATTTACAATGTAGATGCCATCTTAATCTTAACATTCTCCCACTTGGCATCATACATTGTAAATATAACCATAAGAATCACAAAAAAGGGAAAAATCATCCCTTAGTTGATAACATATCCCTTAAATCTTCACCATGCTCTCATAGTCCAACAAGATAATTGCAAAAACAACCATGATAACCACCATCAAGAAAAAAATCCTCACATTATTCACCTATCATTAAAAATTATACCAATATTTATATGAACACAAACATCAAATTCAAATGGTAACAAATGGATTTGAGTGCCTACCACACTCATACAAGCTTGAGTAGCAACTACAAAATATTACAACTCATCCAAGCTAATCATCCTTGAAACCAGGGCATAGAAAACAACATACAAAGAACTCCATGCTATGAACATATCAACTTGCAATTTGCAATCGTCCTTGTATTTCCACCACAATAAACCAATGCATAAATGATCACAGTTAAAGTCAACTAACAAAGTTTGCATCAAAATTGAATCAATCTCGTGGATATAGATAGTCCATATCCAAGTCATCCCATTGTAATCAATAGGCTATACATGCCTACAAATTGCATAACGCATAGATTTGAAACAAATGCAACATGAAAAATCATCATCACATTAGTATCCTGCAAACTAAGATAATAAGGATAACCTACCAATGAAGAAACAACATATCCAAGAACTCCCACTACATGTGTAATGCCAAATCCGAAATCATGATCAAAGCATTACACAAGTCTTTCTATAGCACATTTCATAGAGGATGTGGCTAATTCCTTTGTCACATAGTGTTAAGGAAACATGATATGTGAATTACATCTCTCATTGGAAAACCAAATATCTCTACTAAGTCCTCCAAACCAATGAAGACAAAGATCAAGGAGCTATCAAACTGTTGTCAACAAATAATGAATCACAAAAACCAACATTTGACTCCATACACACCTCAATTCCACAAATAGAAGAATGTCTAGAAATAATATAAAATACCAAGAAAGAGAGATCCTATAAATAAAACCATGTCCTTGTACTACACCAACATGTGCCAATCTATGTGAAGTAAGATCTCCTTGAACATCCCAAATTGAAAGTATGTCAACATCTAACATTCAAGTCAAATGAAACATGACAATAATAGATGCAAACCTCTTAGAATAAAGGTAGATCAAACCAAACATTATATGTAACACTGAGAATTTTTGCAAAGCCACAAACCATTTCCCATATTTCTCCAAACAAGTCATCTGAACTAGTTTCATAGCTCAAGACCAAAACCAAGAGAATAATAGAAATCAATGAAACCATTCACCTACTTCTCAACAATCTTCAAAGCTTACAAGAAAAATGTACATGAGAAGGTAGGATACATATAAATAATGCATCTAATAAGCAGGTGGGAAAAACCTCTCAAATTATTCACCTATCGAGTAGACCAAGAGTGGATACAAGATTTCCATAAATACATACAAAACTAAGCATTTAAAGCCTACAATAAATGACAATATTCTCTTTAGGTCCATAACGGATACACATCCATAACCATTTGTAGGCTCCTTAATCTTTTTGGTGAAATCCTCATAGTGTGTAGCATTCCAACACATATCTCTAAGTAGAAGAGTATCTATCCTCACCTAAGTCTCTCTAGTTTCCATGAGCATCCACCAATCATTCCACTCCAACTTCAAATGCAACCTACAAAACCACAAAGCTCCAAGAAAATGATTAATACTTGAAAGCAAAGAGAGCTACATCCTCTTCAAAGGAAGATCATAAGAAACACCTTAACCAAAGAATCCAAGTATTTCATGGCAAACAAGATATTGACATTCCCAAAGAACATGAAGATAACCATTCTCTGTCAATAGTATCAACAATGTCAATGAACTCACATAATATGAGCTTCTAATGACACCAACAAGCATTGTAGAAGATCATCCATCTCCTAATCAAAGATCATCAATGACTCTCACATAGTTAAAATACACACGACAAAACCAATAACTTTAAAAGAACCAATATATTGAAATAAGAAGATAGAAATGCATTATGTAACTACACAAAGCTCCCACTGAAAGTGATGCCAAGATATGCATGGCATAATGACCAACATCATTGCAAAAACTCCACTAAAAGTGAGTAGAGCTTCTCATACACCATGGCTAATTGTTATAGATTCAATGTGCAACTATATTAAGTACTACAAATAACCATATATTTGTCTCATTGCAATAAACATACCAATCGAACAAGATGACCAAGAAAATCCAACCAAATAGAATCTACATCATGAAGTCCACATCAAAAAATTGACTCAACATCTGATCAGTAATATGCATAATAGAGGCAACCAAAGATCACATGTATATTCCAAGACTCAAACACTAGATCATTGCTAGACTTCATTTTTCCAAGATAATCAACAAACAAAGTGACCATAGAATTAGGGACCCAAGTAAGCAACCATGCAAACCTGTAATTGTCTTCATCCAAAACACACTGAATATAGTCTTATCATAGATCTACATACCATAGATTTTTTTTGACATGTAAAATTTGCAAAACCATCTTTGTAAATATGAAATCCACTTAAACATCTAGACATTCATGTCAAACATGTCATCTAAACAAGAGGGCACCCAAAAATTCTCCAATGTGTCTTTAATTCATTGAGACATTATAAGGTACACCTTAATCTAAATAATTATGTCTTTGGTGTCATATTGGGAAAAATCTTGTGTTTCATTGTCTTCTGTCAAGGAAGAGAGATTGATCTCACCAAAGTCATAAATTCCATATAAATTCCACCTTATAAGAACCTCAAGTAGCTCCAAAATCTCTAAGGTTAACATCAAGCCATCAAAAGATTTATATGACACAATTGATAAACAAAGTGCCAACTATTATCCCATCTCCTTAATAAGAATAAAAAATTTCAATGAGATGAGGCATGTGAACAAGCCTTTGAAAAAATAAAAGAATAACTTTCCTTTCCACGAGTCCTTATGGCATCTATCTTGGGAAAACCCTTACTCTATATATCAACTAAATTAGTCACCCTAGGGGCACTCCTAGCACAAAATGACAATAAAGGTTATGAATGTGTCATCTATTATATGAGTTGAACCTTGATGGGCTATGACATTAATTACACCTTGATGGAATGGGCATGCCTAATTATTTCCTTTAGCTCATAGAAACTTCATACTACATGATTAGCCATACAACCAAGCTCATATCTAAAATTGACCCACTTAAGTATCTTTTTATCAAGACTTCCCTCATAGGTTGTATGACTAAATGGGTCATGTTGAGAGTATTTGATATCAAGTATGTAGATAGAAAAGTAGTCATGGGACAAGTAATGACATATCAACTAGTTGAAGTACTTGTAATAGACAATCATCCGTTAATTGTGTACTTTCTTGATGAGTCCCTCTTTATAATTGATGAGTCAAAAAATTGGAAAGTATACTTTGATAGCTCCTATACTAATGATGGATTACTAACTAGAATATTATTTGTCACTCCATAGGGATATCTCATATTAAAATAATTTGAGTTATATTTTCTGTGTAAACATTGTAAAATATGATGCCTTGATAATGGGTCTTAAACCAATTTTGAATTACTTAGTGGAATATCCAACATATCCTAGTCTATGGAGATTCTCAACTCTTCACTGGACATATTAATTGTTGAAAATCAAACTAAGGATGAAAAATTGATCCCCTACAAGTGGATAAACAACAAATTCAAAGATTAATTTACACAAATCTAGCTTGAACAACTACCTTTTCTCAACAATAGAGTAGAAGGTACCATGGCCACCATTTGACCACTTCTAGATATACCACAAGATGGTGAACATTATGAATTATTGGTTGAAAAATTGTTGGTTCCCATGTATGACACACTTAATTGTAATATTATATGTGAACTTGTGGTTCCCAACTCCTCTTGGTACCATAATATTTATGTATACCTCCACGATCAAATCCTACCACCTAACCTATTATGCAACCAATGCAAAAAAAATCCAATTTTCATCTTGATTCACCATCCTTGGAGACACACTATATATGAAAGGATTTTTTTATGGTACCTTACTATGATGCTTAACTCAAAAGATACTCTACTTGCATTAAGTTTTTTGATGATAGTATATATGGTGCCCACACTAGCAGTTTTGTCCCTACTAAAAATCCCTTAAGAATAGGTTATTACTAGCCCACCATGGAACAATATGCATGTGAGTATGTTAAGTGTTGTTTGGCCCAATAACATCATAGATATTTGATTCTTTCACCATCATAAGTGTTATGACCTATTACTACTCCTTGGCCCTTTTCACAATGGGGCCTCAATCTCATTTGTAAGATTCACTCCTCTTTATTTAGTGATTCAAAGCTATTCACCTCATCTAGAACACATTCCAAAAATCCAAATTCATCATACAATACATCATTTTCCACTACGACATTCTCACTTCCATTGTTGATAATTGTGAATCCTTAAAAAACTAGGAGGTCCTCAATCTATGCAAATGTTTTCATATTCAAAATTATTGGTCCACTTCCTATTACTCTCAAATTAATGGTCACGAAGAAGTATCTGTAAATAAAACCTTTCTCAAAATCCTCAAAAAGACTATCAATAATGTTGGTAGTGATTGACACCTCCAACTCAATCCTACCTTATGCGATCATTGCACTAGTATCTACACACTCACTTGTGCAACTCCATATTTCATAGTCTTTGGATTTGAAACCATATTTCTAATCAAGATTGAACTACGATCTTTGCACATCTCCTTGCATAATCTTATTGAGGATGATGAGTACATAATTACATGACTACATGAGTTAGAGCTATTAAAAAAATTATGTTTTATCACCCTAAATCACTTGCAATCCTATCCAAATTGTCTCTTCTACAACCATAAAAATAAAATAATATCTTGTGAGATTGAATTTGCTGATCTTGTACTCAAATAGAATCATAGGAACCTTGAAGATTGAGACAAAAAATAATTTTGAACCCAATTGGCTAGGACCATATGTCAACATTTCCAAATATGGATCTATTTCTTATTAGTTGGACACTCTCAATGGTCAAGAACTTGAAGAAACTATGAAAATACTGCACCTCAAAAGTTTCCATGTCTAATCTGTAGAATATCCCAATCAAAAAATACAAAAAATGAAAAAAATTTCTCTAGTGAAAACTATTCTTTTTGATGCCTTGAAAGAGTACAATGGTGAAAACCTACTTGCAATTGTGAAGTAGAAAAAGTGATCCTAAATCCATGAAGTAGATTAACTAGGATCCACTATTTTGTTGTGACTCCACATCCAAACATAAACCAACTACGGTTTGATGATTGGTTAGCTACCACAATGGAGAGCCAATTTGTTAGGGTTTGGTTCTTTTGAGTTGCAAAGAGGAGAGATTTGATGTGTGTTTTAATAAGCATATTTGAAATAAATCCTAGATCTGAAAATGTAATTTATCACACAAACGAAAACAAAATTTGACAAAATAGTTACAAATCAAACAAGGGGAGATATCTATGCACTTGTCATAAATATCTACGCTTGAATTTGGGGGTCAAGGGTGGTACTATCCTAGACTAGAAAATATTATTTTTCAAGATCTACAAAACTTTGATGATGTGTTGCATGTTGCACTTGTATGAAGGCGTTTTCATTGATGTCAGTTGTGTAATGGTTGAGAGAGATTGTTGCTTTTATTAGTTGCATTATGTTGTCATTAGTCAAATTTACTAGTGTTAACCTTTGGTATTGATTTGATAAGCTTCTCGTTATGGTTGTGGTAATGATAAAGATGTCGAGGTTATTGAGAAATTTGATAAAAGAGGAAAGAGGGTGTTGCAGAGGTGTTTTGGTTTACAAAAGTGTTGTGGTTTTGCTTCACATTTCTTCTAGGTTGAAGAACTACTTGTGTGGTTTGGATATGTTGGTTAGAGGTGTTTAGAGCTTCTATCTCTAAAATTTGGGCTTCTGGATTGATGTGTAGAAGAATTTATGTTCACCAGTGTGTGAATTGGTTTTGTAGTGTTGCTTACAGAGGTGGCTGGGAGAAATGTTTTTGCTCTGCATTTCTCCGCAGTTTTTTTTTAGGTCTTGCAATTCTGAAGGAATGTTGATGGTGTTGATCTCTTTCCTTTTTCAAGAGGATTCATGGTTTGGTGCTTCGAAAGAGGGATTTTAGACTTGCAGTGTTTGGAAGTGTAGTTTGAGTGTACTGGGCATGTACATTCTGAAGGTGTGAGTTGTTGAGAAGGAGTCTGAAAAATTTCAAGATGTTAGAGGAATATTCTAGATCATGATGAAGCATGGTGTGTCGTTTACAAGTCATTCTTGGATTTTAGGAAGCATGTATTTCAAAGTTTAATGGTGTTTGCATGGGTAATCGCTGACCTAGTGTTTACACTACATTCAAAGATGTTCAAGTACTAAAGGTGTAGAGTGGCGTGTAAGAGTTGATTTGGGTCCCAATTAAGTTTTGTATTTGTCCACTTTCATTCCTATCCACTGTGGGAATGCTTAGTGCTGACCTATTTTTGAAATTGTAAAGTGTAAGGTGTGTATAGTCGACTTGAAGATTTTTTTCAAGTTGTTGATTGTATAAATGCAAGGTGAGTTGATGTGAGATGGTGTGTGGAATAGAATTGAGTGTTGTGATGCAAAGCTAAGTGCAGAGATGTGAAATACAGTGTGAGCTATAATGCAAGATTGATGAATGTAGTGAGTTGGAGGTATCTTGATCTCTTGAAGGGTACAAGTGTTGTTGGAGTTATTGTGGTGGATTCTCTATTGCATTAAGATTGTGTTCTCTGTATAACATTCTATATTCTTTCTTCTTTCCATTTTGGCAATGAGCCTAGGTTGTGAGCCTTTCTGGCTAGTGTGTCCTATTCTGGCAATGAGCCTCTTTGTACCGGTTTTGCAATTACTTATATTGTGAGCTAATCCTCATCGTGGTTTTTACCCCCTAGGGTTTTCCACGTAAATCTGGTGTTCTCTTGTGTATGGTGTTGGTAGTTTCAATTTCTGTTATCTTCTTTTCATGGTTAAGCATTATTTTAGACTAAGGGTTTAATGAATGCATTTGGATCTGATTACTATTTAGGGTTTTGATGTTTTAATTTGATACAACTGATTCACCCCCCTTCTTAATTATCTTGTTCATTCAACAATACAATTTTTAGTATGTTTCTTGTGACATCTTACTAATGAAACTCTTAGATTTTACTTGCACACATGAAAAGAGGGGGAAAGGTTGTGTTTTATAGGGACTTTCCTAAGTCAAGCCCCATTTTAGTGTTTCCACCTCCACAAACAATAAATGATGATGATCAAGAGGGATTACCCTAGGTCGTACATAGGCAAAATAAAAATAATTGATTGAAAAAATAAATGATAAATGGTAATGTTACCTTGGTATGAAATCTCTGTTAAAGTGATGTCCACATAATAAGTCATCACCAAAGGTTGTTTGGTAGATGCTTGAATTTCTTGAAGACCTACAAGAGGTTAGTATTCACAAAAAAAAAAAGATTAGATGTAGCTAACATGTAGAGGATAACTCAATACATCTTCATGATAGTGCATAATTTATCACAATAGCTTCTTGTTCATAATGATTCCCCAATGTTCAAATGAGAATAAAACATGTTTATATATGCATCCCAATTGATCTTTTTGATTATAGGTCACCTTGGAGTCATTTTACAACACAAGGCTGACACCCAAAATGTTAGAATTTAAAATAGGTCACCCTTAGGTTAGGGGCATTGTACTAATCATCTTTTTTTTCAAAAACTTGTTAGCTCAAAACATAATGAAATGCCAAGCACTTCCTTTCTACTTTCTGATCACCAAGTTTTCAATGTGTGCGACGTGAAAGAATATAGTGTACAAGATTACAAATTATTTTGAAAGTAGTGTCCACTTATTCAGTGGGGTTAGCTAGAACTTCCACTTTTCAATGGGAAAGCTTATACAATAATTAAAATACAAGCAAACTCTTCCAATTTTCAGTGGTGAGTGAATATAACAAGAAAAACAACTCTCCAACTTTTTATCAATGAGTAAATATAGTAAACTAGAGCAACTCTTTCACTTTCTCGCAGTGAGTGAGAATCAATAAGCCACTTATTTAGTGGGGTGAGTAACAACAAAATACCAAGAGCAACTCACTAGTGATACTACCACTCAGTGTTACAATGTTAGCTCATTTGAAACTTCCAAACTCAAGATATGCATCTACTGTTACAAGTATGGTCATGAAATAAATTGATAGAACACCCCCAAATGTATCACAACATCAAAGAACTAAGGACCCATCATGGAATTAACAAATATACCTCAAATATTGACAAATAGATGGCTGGTGCAAGTTTGAAAGAGATATGAAACCTTATTGTTATAGTCTAGACAATGAGATAGAAACTCAAAAAACTTCACCAAATCACTCCCACATGCATCCACAATGAATGCAAGATCAAAGATTGGAAAATAGATGGATGGTGCGGGTCTGAAAGAGGCCTGGAATCATATTGTTACAATCTCTAGACAACAAGATATAAACTCAGAAAACTTCACCAAATCACTCTCACATGCATCCACAATGAGTGCAAGCTATAACCATGTTCCTAAACAGAGCTATGAGTGACTTATCCCATCATCAAAATAGTGACTGAAAAACCAAAACTGTAACTTCAAAGAATTTCCAATGGTGACTTCTGGTTAGAATCACAACACAATCTAGCTAGAGAATATCTTGCAATTCTAAAACTAGAAATCTATGAGGGATTTCCTTCTCAAAGATTGAAGAGAACCAAAGTCATTTCGGTGGCACAACATTATCATTCTTTAGTATATCCAAATGAGCCCCCAACACCTCATTTAATAGATTTTTCGTTGCTTTTTTTGAAAAAATGGCTTTTCTTTTTTCATTGCTTTTTCACTACTTTTTTAGAAAAGTGTTTTTTGCTCTTTTTTTTTGAAAATTCTTTTTTCTCTTTTTCTCCTTTTTTTTGAAAAATCACTTTTTCCTTAAATTAAATAATTCATATTGTGCAAACATTTAATCACCTTTTCCATCAAATTCCCTTTTAAAATAAAACAAATCTTTTTTTCATGTGCAAGACCCCCTTATTTCTTCTAGGCATCCAAAAGGGGAATTAAAATACATTTTCAAAAAGATATTACACTTGAGTTATAAAAAGTAATGATAAAATATTATAAGTTAAGTGAATAATTTAACTATTTCACCCCATGTTGTGAAAAATCCCAAAACACACTAGAATCCAAATTTGATCACGCCAATATGATATTGAGGTAATAGGTGAATAATAGAAGCTAGTTTGGTGACTTAATATAAATAGATGTGCTCTCCAAGAAGTTTAGAGAACACCTCAAAATTCAAAGAATGCTTCAGAGAATGTCATTTAAATCAATATTTCCCATAGAGCTCATTACCAATAGTAGAAACCTTGTAACTCCAAAACTATGTCCTCCAAGAACTTTGGAGTTCTCCCAACTCACCTGAATCTTACAAAAAACCCTAAAAGTTGGCCAACACTCTCGAAACAACATGACATAAAAATAGGGACATTACAAGTGGTATTGCCCTTGATCGAGTGTTTTTGCCCCCAATTTATCAAGATATCGAGGAATTTAATATATTTTTATCAATTCGGCTCTGAAACAAATAAATTAATAATATAATTAAGTCCATAAGTAAAATAGGGTGTCCATGTAGTGTGAAATTGTCAAGGTCGATAATTTACACTGCTACATTCAACCCCCACTTTAGTAAGAGTATGATATTACGTTTATACTCAAACTAAAGGAATAAATTATTTTATTAAAATGTCAAAGTGACATGATGACACCAAGTTGAGGGGTGTACAAGCCCCCAACTTAGGATCCTATCAATCCACAATGTTAAGACAAACATGTGCACAAGATAAGGCGAGGTTCAATCATACATAAGGCATTCAATGAGCATTCGATAGAGTACACATAAAATCATACATAAAGAAAACATAATGCATACAAGAAATACATGACACAAATGCTTGGAATACACAAGACAAACACGCAAAATACACGAAGCAAACAAACAAAATGCATAAGGAAAACATGATACACACACATGAAACATAAAGCAACAAATGTTTGTACACAAAAACTAAAGGTTTGAGTCAGCAAGGTAAAGAAACCTTAGTATGTAATGTTGCCTCAATTACCAAGCATCATCTCTTGAGAGTACAACATACATGTCAAAAATTTCTAAAATGATGAGATACATAGATCTATTGGCTAGAAAGTTGTGTTATGCTAGGTTTCCATGCAATATGATGGGTCTCACAAAGATAGAAAGTTGTGTTATGCTATTTTACTCATAAAACACATGGCTCCATTGACTAGCAAGTTATGTTATGCTAGGTGACCATGTAAAAGTTCCTCAAGTTCATAAACCAACAAGCTTTTTTATGCTAGATCTATGAACTATTTTTTCAATCATGCCTTAGGGAGTGCATAATATTTTAATACCATGGGGGGCATTTTTACGTCATGAGGGATGAATTTTGGTAACCACATCATAGGGGGTGCATAAACGTTTAACATCATCGGGGATAAATAAATGCTTAATGTCACAAGCAAAAATTGATAACCAAACCTCAAGGGGAATTCATAAACAAAACCACCACCAAGGGGGTATGTCAATAAGTCAAATCTCACAAGATGTCAATGGAATTGATAGGGTGATATGCCCCCCTTAAAATTTTGGCATACTTGCTATGTTGATATTTGAAGGAAAAGAAGGGGGAATAGGGATCCTCAGGAAGGATAAACACCTCCAAAACTAGTTATCCTTACCCCCAAAGTGTATAGGAAATGACAACCACACTAGTGACTATTGTGTTACTACCATAGATGAAATATGGTTGCACATAAGATTGTACCACCATGAATGACAATGAGAAAACACATGGAACTATAAATGCCACATAGTGAGGAGAAACACCATAGAATAGATAGATTATCATTTAGAGTAAATAGGTGCATTGAAACACATGGATGTGTGATAGCACCACAATCGAAAAGTTGTCTTTTATTACTCAAGGCTTGGAATTCATTCGTGGAATGACTAAGAACTCGATGATATGCAAAACAAGAGTTATTTTTATGACACTTCTTATGTGTTGGAGAAGGAAGATTAATCAAGTGGGCTTTGAGAAGCCTCGACAAATTATGCTCTTGCTCAGATAAGAGATAAGGAGTAGGAGACAATCCTTTCCCTTGTGGAGAAAAGTTTGATTTATTACCACATGAGGTTATAAATATATTAGATGATGGAGGATGTGATGTTGATGAAGGAGAAGATTGGAAACCAAAACCCCTTTTAGCAAGGTATAGTGTAGACTTCACATTATCCTTGACTCCTTGTTCCATGTTTTCCTTATATCCAAGCTTCGAAAGAATTTTAAATCCAATCCCATAACATTTTTCCAACTCATATATAGGAGAAGTCTTGCTTAAATGATAATGAGAAAAAAGGATTCTTTTGCAAGAATGAAAATGAAAATCCTTTTTAGGTGTTGAAATGTTAGGGTTAGATATTGCCAACACATGAGGGATGAAAACTAAAGAGCCCCCATCACCATCATGGGATGATGTTTTTGGATTTGTTGATGTAGAAGACGGTTGAACAAATGAAACAAAAGACTCATTAGGTTTAGATTGTGAGATTTTTTACCCTCCCACAAGGAAGGGTGTAAAATCTAATGAACCCCAATCATCACCAAAACATGTATTTGAAGATGAAGCAATATTTGGATGATTATTTGTAGTGCTGATATGGGATTGTGTTGATGCCATTGAAACAACCTTTGAATCTTTGGGCTTTGATGGTGATATCTTATACTCCCCAATGAAAGTAGGTGTAAAATGTTGGGAATCAAGGTGTCTCAACCTTGGCAATTCCTAATTTATTTATTTATTATTATTTTACATTTTCCCATGGATAAATATCTTTTTTTTTATTAAATATTTGTGCTCCATCAAAAGGGGCATGGTATTTTTGAGTTGGCACTTTTGCCACATGTCAATGCCTTGAAAATTATTTTATTAGTTGTCAAAAGATTCCCACTTAGTGGTATAACATGGAAAGCCTATTTTTAAGGATGTTATGATGAAGTCTATGAAAATTGTAAGGGGTAAAAGTGAGGGGTATTATTTTGGATGTGAGAATCATCTATGACACGCATAAGAGAATCTTTGCATAGCTATTGATGGTTTATGACACATGTAAGAGCATCTCCTATTTTCTAGGGATTCTTATGACAACTTGTAAGAAGCTGTAATGTCATGTAAGAGACCATGTTTAGCATGTAAAGGGTCGAATGAATCTTTACCATGGTATTTTTGAACCTTGTTTTGATCCATGGTAATGTTTTATGGTGGTATTTTGAGCCCCCATGAGTCTATATATTGAGGGGTTGAGTTTGAGACACTATGATATGTTTTACAGGTACACAAATGTTGTCAAATTGAAGAGGAGTCAGAGTGATTGTATTGTGAACACCATTGTTGTTAATACAAGTTACTCATCTCTTCTTTGGTGGAGTTTTTTTCCGAAAGGGTTTCTCCACATTAAACATTGTGTTATGTGTTGTGCTTTCTATTCTTTACAATTTTTGTTTACAATTGTTTAAATCTCCATATGGTTTACACTACATAATATGGTTTATAGTAATCTATTAAAGCTTCCATTATTGTTATTCCTTTACCATTTTTCTAACATTTGGTATTAGAGCCTGGCCGGTTCTGTGTTCTGGGTGGTAGAAGGAAGGTTTTTTGAGTTTTAGTGAGAGTTTTTTTGACTATTTTTTGCATTATTTTGTGTTTAACCATGGCTGCAACTTCTAACCATTTGAATATAGAAAAATTTAACAGAGTTGGTTTTGAGTTGTGGAAGTTGAAAATGGAGGATCTCCTTGAAGAATGAGATCAATGGGTAGTTGTAACAAATGAAAAGAAACCCAAGAAAATGATTGATGAAGATTGGGAGAAGATAGATAAAAAGGCACGCGGTACTATCAAATTGTGTCTTTTTTATTCTGTTCTCCTGAATGTCTCAAAGGAAAATATTGCATATGCTTTGTGGAACTGGATAGGTGAGATCTATCAAGCAAAAAAATTGGTAAATAAACTCTACTTGAAGAAAAAGTTGTTTTCTCTCAAGATGAGGGAAGGTGAATCTATAGCTGAGCATTTAAATTCTTTTAATTTAGTTTTGATTCAACTAGCCTCTATTGATGTTAATGTTGAAGAAGAAGATAAATGCATTATGCTTCTCTATTCTTTACCTAAATCTTGGGATAATTTTATACTTGCTATCACTGCTAGCATGGAAGATCCAAAGATGGATGCTCTTGTAGCAACTATGTTGTCATAGAAAATGAGGAAAAAAGAAATGGATAGTACAGGTGATGCTCTCAACATAAGGGGAAGGCCTAAAGAAAGAGGGTCTAAAGGAGATAAGAATGGGCCTAAGGATAAGTCTAAGGGAAAATCTAAGACTCCCAGAAAGAAGAGCAGAGTGAAATGTTGGAACTGTGGAAAAAGAGGACATGTGAAGAAGGAATGCAAAAATCCAAAGAAATAAGTTGATTCCTCCATAGAGAAATCCTCAAATTCAAGTGATGAAGCTTTGGTTTCTTGTCTTCATACTATGACTAATGGACATTGGTTAATTGATTCAAGATGCTTGTTTCATATGACTCCTCATAAGGAGTGGTTTTTCACATATGAAAAATATGATGGAGGTGAAATCTACCTCGATGATAACTCTCCATATCCTATTGTAAGAAGGGGTAAGATTCAATTATGTTTTAGTGATGGGAGGATTAAAACCCTCCCTGGTGTTTTACATGTTCCTAGAGTAGCTAGAAATTTGATTTCAGTTTCAAAGTTGAATGATTTGGGAATAAATGTAACATTTGATATGCATGGTTGCAGATTGGTAAGAGAAAATATGGTGAGAGCAAGAGGGACAAGGAAGGGGACATTGTTTAGGCTTGAAGCCACTATTGTTGTTAACTCTACCAATGTAACTAAAAAATTTGAAAAATACTTGTATGTTGTGGCACCGTGGATTGGGCCACATTAGTGAGACTGGTTTAAAAGCCATTTTGAATAAAAAGTTGTTAGACGATTTTGCCTATTCTGATGAGAGTTTTGATTTATGTGAACATTGTGTGTTTGGTAAACAAAACGGAAAATCATTTCCTTTAGGCAGTACTAAATCTAAGACTAAATTGGAATTAATTCATTTAGACAAATTTGGTCATGTGGATGTGGAATCAATTGGAAAATCTAGATATTTTGTCTCCTTCATTGACGATGTTACAAGATATACCCGGTTATATTTTATGAGGCATAAATCGAAAGTTTTCACTAAGTTTAAAGAATTTAAAGCCTTAGTTGAAAAGCAAATAGATTGTAATATTAAGGTTTTGAGGTCTGATAATGGAGGGGAATATTGTTCTAAGGAATTTGATGAATTTTGTAAGCATGCAAGAATTGTTAGACATAAAACTACTCTTTACACTCCTCAATAGAATGGAGTGGCAGAAAGGATGAATAAGATAATTATGGAAAGAGATAGAAGTATGTTAAGTAGTTCACGGCTTGACAGATGCTTTTGGGTAGAAGCTGTAAGTACTGCTTGTTACTTGTCGAATAGATCTCCTTGTAAGGCTCTTGAAACAACACCTTATGAAATGTGGAAAGGTAAGAAACCTTATGTTTCACATTTAAGGGTATTTGGCTGTGAGGCTTATGTTCATGAGCCTAAAGAAAAATGGACTAAGCTAGATCCAAAAGCTGAAAAGTGCATTTTCATTGGATATGGTGATAATGTAAAAGGTTATAAGTTATGGAATCCTCTAACCAA